>JAPVLO010004029.1:0-18283 GCA_027257055.1 Cephalopachus bancanus
TGGGGTTCTGCTTGCTTTGGAGGAACTTGCACGCAGTCCCCCTTTCTTAACCCTGTTCACCCTGTTCCAAAGAAATGAGGTTTGCCATTCCTGAGCCTTTGGAGGATTTGACAGAGACAATCTGGTTGGTTCTCAGCTTCTCCACTGCATGGTTGGTATTTGGCTTTCTCAACTGTGCCGAGCCTGTTCCTGCCAGCCCTTCGGTGTCCTGGTGTTCAGACTTTGCTGCCGTTGTCTTCTGTCTGCTGTTCCTTGCCCTTGTGTGTGTCTTTAAAACCCCTTTGGTTTTAGTGGGGTTTTGGTCAGGAGTGAAATTAGATGCATGTGTCCAATCTGCCACTTAAGCCAGCATGATTGGATGTTTGACCCATGTCCCTGTGAGTTGCTGTGAGTTGCCCCTGGACAGACTACCAGAGCCTCTGCATCTCAGCATCCCCCGTGTGCAGCCAGTCCCCCGTGTGCAGAACCAGGATGCAGGCTCCAGCCTGGCAGGTCCAAACCCATCCTCGAAACCACTTGACCCACCTGCACTATGATAAGCAGTCAGGGATTTTACTGAGCACCAATGGCTAAGGTCACAGACAGGAAAGGGGGAAAGAGGGTGGCATTTCACAGAAAGATGGAGACATGCCTTGGTTGACTGAGTCGAAGGCTGAGAGCCCAGAGAGATGCAGCCTAAAGCTTTACTGGGAAACATAGACCAAGGGATTAATTAGCTAGCAGTAGCTCCCAGGACCCTAAAGTGACAGGAAACTTTTGGGCCAGGACTGTGGTTGCTTCTTGGGCCCAGATATGAGGGGTGGCTCTGTTTTTGGTGAAGGTGTCTCAGAAATTGTTAACTTATCCTGTTTCTGGCTGCAGGAAACCCCACGGCTCTCATGGCTGCATCTCTCTGGGCTCTCAGCCTTCAACTCAGTCAACTAAGGCATGTCCCCATCTTTCTGTGAAATGCCACCCTCTTTCCCCCTTTCCTGTCCGTGACCTCAGCCATTGGTGCTCAGTATAATCCCTGACTGCTTATCATAGTGCAGGCGGGTCAAGTGGTTTCGAGGATGGGTTTGGACCTGCCAGGCTGGAGCCTGCATCCTGGTTCTGCTGTTGTACTGTATGGCCAGGGCAGGAGTCCTCATTGGTGTCCCCATCAGTTACAGGTGGAGATGGGGGAGAAGCTCTGTGCCTGACCTCGGTTGGTTGCAGACATTGCTGCTGCCTTGGGCTCCCCTGACTCAGACCCTCCTCCAGGGAAGGCCCCTGGTCCTCCGAGGTCCTCATGAGCTCTGAGGCTGGTGTTAGGCTGGAAGAGGCAGGCCAGCCATGGACCAGTGCAGGGCATTCGGTTGTACCCAAGACCAAGGTCTTGAAGCCAGGGAGGTCCCAGCCTTTCCCCCCTGGGTAAAAGGGAAGGCCACCCGGGTTGTAAGCCAGCAAGGTTCAGAGGGTCCACCTGACAGTAGGGTGACTCTGTGCGCAGACAGCTAAGTGGCCTCCTGTACCAATTTTTCCTCTTCTCTTGTTCTTTTGAAAAATAGGCATTTTTTTCAGAGCAGTTTTACGTTCTCAGCAAAACTGAGTGGACAGTACAGAGGGTTTTTTTTTCTCCATTGTATTGTCTTTACTTCTCTGTCAAAGATCAGTTGACTATGTCTATGAGGGCAATTTCTGGGTTCTTGATTCCATTCCATTCATCTATTTGTCTGTTCTTTTACCAATACCACACTGTCTTGATTACTGTACTGTTCTGAACTTGGGTAGTGTTAGTCCTCCAACATCATTCTCTCCTTCAATACTGCATTGGCTATTCTGGGTCTTTTGGCTTTCATTGTATACTGCAGAATGAGGATGTCAATGTCCACAAAATAACTTGCTGAAATTTTTATTGGGATTGCATTGAATCTATAGGTCAAGTTGGGGAGAACAGACATCTTGACAATATTGAATATTCCTACCTTTGAACATGAAATATTTTTTCATTTATTTAGTTGAATTATTTCATCATAGTGTTATCGTTTTCCTCATATAGATCTTGTACATATTTTGTTATGTTTATACCTAAGTATTTTATTTTGGGGTGTCTTAATGTAAGTGGTACTGTGTTTTTAATTTCAAATTCCACTTGTTCATTGCTAGTATATAGGAAAGTGATTGACCTTTTTGTATTAACCTGGCATCTTACAACTTTGCTATAATTGCTTATTAGTTCCAGTAGCTCTCTTGCTGATTCTTTTGGATTTTCTTTTCTTTTCTTTTTTTGAGTCAGGGTCTCGCTCTGTCACCCAGGCTGGAGAGCAGTGGGATGATCACAACTCACTGCAGCCTCAAACTCCGTGGCTCAGGCAATTTTCCCATCTCAGCTTCCCAAGTAGCTAGGACTACAGACATATGTCACCATGCCTGGTTAATTTTCTTTTCTTTTCTTGTCTTTTATTTTTTTGGCAAAATCAGGTTCTATTATGTTGCCCAGGCTGGTCTTGAACTGCTAGGCTCAAGCAATCCCCCCACTTTGACTTCCCAAAGTGCTGGGTTTACAGGTGTAAGTCACCATGTCTGGTCTGGAATTTCTACATAGATGATTACATATCTGCAAACAAAGACAATTTTATTTCTTTCCTCTCAATCCATATACCTTTTATTTCCTTTTCTTGCCTTGTTGCATTAGCTGGGACTTCCAATATGACATTGAAAGGAGTGGTGAGAGGAGACATCCTTGCCTTGTCCCCAATCTTATCAGGACAGCTTCTTGTTTCTCACTTTTATGTGTGATGTTAGCTGTAGGGTTTTTTTGTGTGTGTATTAAGCTGTGGCAGTTCCCCTTTATTCCTAGTTTTCTGAGAGTTTTGTCTTGAATGGGTATTTGGTTTCCTCACATGCTTTTTCTGCATCTGTTGATATGATCATGTGATTTTTCTTCTTTAGCCTGTTGATGTAATGGGTTACCTTAACTGATTTTCAAATGTTGGATCAGTGTTGTATACATAGGAGAAATCTCACTTGGTTGTGATGTATAATTTTTTATACATTGTTGGTTTTGATTTACTAAGATATACTTGAGGGTTTTGCTCATGAGAGTTTTCTTTTCTTGTAATGTCTTTGCCTGGTTTTGGTATGAGAGTAATTCTGGCCTCAGCATGAGTTAGAAAGCATTTCCTCTGCTTCTATCTTAAGAAAGAGATTATAAAGAATTGGCATAATTTTATTTACTTATTTTTTGAGTTAGAGTCTTACTCTGTCACCCTGGCTGGAGTGCAGTGGCATGCTCACAGCCACCGTAGTCTCCAACTGCTGGGCTCAGGTGATCCTTCCAACTCAGCTTTCCAAGTAACTGGAATACAGGTGCACGCCACCACATATTTATTTATTGTATTTTTTTTAATTTATTGTAGCAACAAGGTCTGGCCCAAGTTGCCCAGGCTGGTCTTGAACTCCTGGACTCAGGCAATCCTCTTGCCTTTGCCTCCCAAAATGCCGGGATTACAGATGTGAGCCACCATGCCCAGCCTAGAATTGGTGTAATTTATTCCTTAGTGGTCACTGGTAGAATTTCTGTTTTGGAAGGTTATTAGTTATTAATTAAATTATTTAATATATATAGGCCTATTCATATTGTCTATTTCTTCTTGTATGAGTTTTGGCAGAGTGTGTCTTTTAAGAAATGGATCCATTTAATATTGGCTATCAAGTTTGTGACATAAAGTTTTCTTGAATATCCTGTTGATGTCCATGAATCTATAATGATGTTCTCTCTTTCATCGCTAATATTAGTAATTTGTGTCTTTCTTCATTTATTTATTTATTTATTTGAGTTGGGGTCTCACTCTGTTGCCCAGGTTGGTGTGCAATGGCATGATCACAACTCACCACAGACTTGACCTCCTAGGCTCATGTGATCCTTTCACCTCAGCTTCCTGAGTAGTTGGAACTATAGGTGTACACCACCACACCAGGCTTATTTTTTTTTTATTTTTGTAGAGATGAGCTCTCACTATGTTGCCTAGGCTGATCTCAAACTCCTGGTGCTTAAGCAATTCTCCTGCTTCAGTCCCAAAGTGCTGGGATTACAGGTGTGAGTCACCACACCCAGTTCATTTTTTCTTTAATTCACTTGGCTGAGGCTTAATGATTTTGTTGATCTTTTCTAAGAACTGACTTTTGATTTTATTAAGTTTCTCAATTTTCTGTTTCTAATTTCATTGATTTCTGCTCGAATTTTTATTATTTTGTTTCTTCTGCTTACTTTGGTGTTAATTTTTATAGTTTCTTGTTCTTTTTATAGTTTCCTGAAGTGGAAGCTTAGATTATTTATTTCAGATCTTTCTTCTTTTTTAATATATGCTTTCAATGCTATCAGTTTCCCTCTAAACAGTGCTTTTGTTGCATTTCACAATTTTTTTTTTTTTTTTGAGTCAGAGTTTCACTCTGCCAACCATGCTGGAATGTGGCAGCATGCTCACAGCCACCTCAGCCTGGACCTGCTGGGCTCAGGAGATCCTTCTGCCTCAGCCTTCCAAGTAACCGGAGTCACAGGCATGTGCCACCACGCCCAGCTAACTTTTTGATTTATTGTAGAGATGAGGTCTCACCAAGTTGCCCAGGCCAGTCTCAACACCCTGGGCTCAGGCAATTCTCTCACCTCAGCTTCCCAAAGTGCTGGCATTACAGGCTTGAGCCACTGTGCCCAACCTCTACAAATTTTGGTAAGTTATATTTTCATTTTCATTTAATTCATGTTCTTTTAAATTTTCTCTTGTGATCTCTTCTTTGACCTCCACAAATTTTGACGTTATATTTTCATTTTCATTTAATTCATGTTCTTTTAAAATTTCTCTTGTGATTTCTTCTTTGACCTATTATTTTAAAATGTGTTGTTGGAGGTTTTATCAAAGATGGGTTGGTTGAGGAATTGAGGCTTTGCTTCCGGAATCTCTGTCCTGTTCCATTGGTCTGTGTGCCTGTTCTTATACCAATACCAGGCTGTTTTTATTACTGTAGCCTTATAGCAAAGTTTGAAATCTGGAAGTGTAATACCTCCTGCTTTGTTTCTTTTGCTGAGGATTGTTTTGGCTATTTGTGGTCGTTTATGTTTCCATATGAATTTCTCTCTTGTCACTTGCAGGTCTGAGAAGAATGATGTTGGTAACTTAATGGATATTGCATTGAATCTGTAGATTGGCTTTGGTAGGATGAACATCTTAACAATGTTGATTCTTCCTATCCATGAGCAGGGAATATTCTTCCATTTGTTTGTATCTTCTTGGATTTCTTTGAGCAGTGTTTTGTAATTCTCATTGTAAAGGTCTTTCACTTCTCTGGTTAGGAAGATGCCGAGGTATTTCATTTTTTTGTGGTTATTGTGAAGGGGATTGTGCTTTTTTCTTTTCTTTTTTTTTGAGTTAGAGTCTCACTCGGTCGCCCAGACTGGAGTGCACTGGCCGCTCCCAGCCACCGCAGCCTCGACCTGCAGGGCTCTGGTGATCCTTCCAGGATTGTGCTTTTTATTTGGATCTCTCCCTGCTTCTTGTTGGTGTATCTCCAACAACAACCACCGAGGAGAGGAGAACCTATTCAGTAAATGGTGCTGGGAAAACTGGCTGACCACATGCAGAAGACTCAAATAAGACACCTATCTGTCCCCATTTTAGAGTAACACAAAAATTAACTCTAAATGGATCAGAGACCTAAATGTAAAACCTCAAACCATAAGAACCTTAGAAAATGCAGGACATACACTTATGGAAATTGGAACTGGCATCCAATTCCTATTCAGAAGCCTATAGGCCAATACCTTAAGAAATAAGATAGACAAGTTGGACCTCATCAAACTAACGAACTTCTGCAAAGCAAAAGAAACCATCAAGAGAGCAGGGAGACAGCCCACAGAATGGGAAAATATATTTGTCAACTGTATATCTGACAAAGGCCTAACATCTAGGATCTACAAGGAACTCAAATGTGGTGAAAGGAAAATAACAAACAGCCCCTTTAGAAAGTGGGCAAAAGACATGCATAGACACTTCTCAAAAGAAGATATAGAGGCAGCCGACAGACACATGAAAAAGTGCTCAGCCTCAGTCTTCATCAGGGAAATGCAAATCAAAACCACACTGAGATACCACCTAACCCCTTTAAGAATGGCCATCATTAATAAAACAAACAACAATAGATACTGGCAAGGATGTGGAGAAAAAGGAATGCTTCTACACTACTGGTGGGACTGCAGACTAGTACAACCTCTCTGGAAAACAGTGTGGCGATTTCTGAAAGAACTAGAAATTGACCTTCCATACGACCCAGCAATTTCCCTGTTGGGAATATACCAGAGGAACTCAAAATTATCCTATGAAAAAGATACCTGCACACGTATGTTTGTTGCAGCTCTATTCACAATAGCAAAAACATGGAACCAGTCGTGTTGCCCATCGAAGCTGGACTGGTTAAAAAATATGTGGTATATATACACAACGGAATATTATGCAGCCATAAAGAAAGACAAACCTTAGAAAATGCAGGACATACACTTATGGAAATATGGACTTTGCAGCAACCTGGATGGATTTGGAGTCAATCATACTCAGTGATTTATCACAGAAACAAAGAGCTGAGTTCCATATGTTCTTACTCACAAGATGACCTTGAACAATTATAATGCTATAAGAAAGTGATTGGCAGTAGTGGAAAACTGTCAGGGGAGGGGAGGTGGGTTTGGCAGTTGAGGGAAACTGCTAGGGGAGGGAGGAGCATACCTCATCAACAAGGGCACCTGCATCATCAGTGTTTATATACCTAACCCTGAATTGTACCCCACATCTTTATAATAAAAAATATATTATAAAAATAAAAAATGTGTTGTCTAATTTCTGAGTATTTGGGGATTTTCCAGTTATTTTCTGTTGTTGATTTCCAGTTTAATTTCATTGCCATCTGAAATCATTGTATGATTTCAGTTATTTTCAATTTGGTAAGGTGTATTTTATGGGCCAGTATGTGATTTATCTTGGTGAATATTCTGTTTGAGCTTAAGAAGAATGTAGGGCTTGGTGGCTCGGCCTGTAATTCTAGCAATTTGGGAGGCCGACGTGAGTGGACTGCCTGAGCCCGTGGGTTCGAGATCAGCCTGGGCAACTTGGCGAGACCTTGTCTCTACAATAAATCAAAAATTAGCTGGTCGGCTACTTGGAAGGCTGAGGCGGAAGGATTGCCAGAGACCAGCAGGTCAACACTGGGATGGCTGTGAGCATGCCACTGCACTCCAGCCTGGGTGGCAGAGTGAGACTCCAACTCAAAAACAAAGAAGAAGAAGAAGGAGGAGGAGGAGGAGGAGGAGGAGGGTGTATTCTGTTTTTCTTGGATAAAATATTCTATAGATGTCAATTAGATTCAGTTGACTGATGACACTGCTGAATTAAACTGTCTTTGTTGATTTTCTGCCCACTGAACCCTGGATCTGTCCAATTCTGATAGAGGATGTCAAAGTATCCTACTTAAATAATGGATTCTTTTTTTTTTTTTTTTTTGTACTATCAGTTTTTGCTTCACATACTTTGACACTCTCTTGCCAGGTGTATACACATTAAGGATTGTTATGTCTTTTTAGAGAATTGATGGATTTATCATTAGTCTTCTTTGTCTGAAATTATTATAGCTATTTCAGCTTTCTTTGGATTAGTAATGTCTTTATCCTTTTACTTTTAATCTATGTGTATGTGTGTCTTTGTATTTAAAGTGAGTTTCTGTAGACAACATATCGTCGGCCTTGTTTTTTGATTTAATCTGACAACGTCTTCTGATTGATGTATTTAGACCATTGATGTTTAAAGTAATTATTGCTATAGTTGAGTTAATACCCACCATGTTTGTTACTGTTTTTTATTCATTGCCTATCTTGTTTGTTCCTTTTTTGTCTACCATTCTTATCCTGCCTTTTTTTAAACTGAGCATTTTATGTGATTTCTTTTTCTCTCTTGTTTTATCAATTATACTTCATCTTTGTTTTGTTTTTTTACTTTTATTAATGGTTGCGCTAGAGTTTGCAATATACATTTACAACTAATCCAAGTTCACTCTTTTTTTTTAATCAATATTTTTTATATGATGTTGTGGGGTACAGTTGAGTGTTAGGTATACAATTATGTTTCATTCAGGCACCCTGTTGATAAGAGGTGTTTCCCCGTCCCCAGATAGATATTTGCTACTGTTAATCCTATCTCCCTCCCCCCCGCCATAGTTTCCCAGTACTGTCAGTCATTTTCCAAGTTCACTTTCAAATAACACTGTACTGCTTCATAGGTAGTACAAGTACCTTATAATAACAAAATATTTCTAATTCCTCTTTTTTGTCCCTTCTATCATTGCTGTCATTAATTTTACTTACATATAAACTATAATAATTGGATGCCCTATAGCTAAAAATATTTTGAACAATTTATTCAAGTAATAATTTTTTAAAAATAAAAGTTTTCATTTTACTTTCACTTACTTCTTTTCTAATGCTCTTCCTTTATGTAGATCTGAGTTTTGAACCTATATAATTATTCTTCTCTCTGAAGAACTTTTTAACATTTCTTCCTAGCCAAATTCCCTGAATTTTTTTGGTCTGAAAAAAGTTTTTATTTCTTTCACTTTTGATGGATATATATATATATATATATATATATATATATATATATATATATTTTTTTTTTTTTTTTTTTTTTTTTTTTTTTGTCAGAGTCTCACTTTGTTGCCCAGGCTGCAGGGCAGTGGCACACTCACGGCTACCCCAGCATCAACTCTCTGGGCTCCAGCAATCCTTCCGCCTCAGCCTTCCAAGTAGCCGGAACTACAGGCATACACTACCATGCCTGATTTGATTTATTGTAGAGAGGAGGGCTCACCAAGTTGCACGGGCTGGTCTCGAACCTATGGGCTCAGGCAATCCGTTCACTTCAGCCTCCCAGAGTGCTGGGATTACAGACTGAGCCACCAAGCCCGGCCTGATGGATAATTTCTGTGTTAATTTTTTTCTCTCTACACTTTAAATATTTCACTTTACTCTCCTCCTTGTTTGCATGGTTTCTGAAGAGAAGTTGTATATAATTCTTATCTGTGCTTCTCTATAGGTAAGGTGTTATTTTTCTTCTGGCCTCTTTCAGGATTTGTTTTTATATTTGATTTTCTGGTTGGAATGCAATATGCCTAGGTATCTTTTTTAAAATTTTGTATTCTGCCAGGTGCAGTGCCTGACGAGACCAGCCTGGGCAACATGGCAAGACCACATCTCTACATAAATCAAAAAATTAGCCAGGCGTGCCTGTAGTTCCAACTACTTGGAAGGCTGAAGTGGAAGGACTGCCTGAACCCAGCAAGTTGAGGCTGCAGTGGCCATGAGCCGCTTGGCACTGCACTCCAGCCTCGGCTACAGAGTGAGATTCTGACTCAAAAAGAAAAAAAAATTTGTATTAAGCCAGGCGCAGTGGCTCATGCCTGTAATCCCAACACTTTGAGAGGCTGAGGTGAGAGGATTGCCTGAGCCCATGGGCTCGAGACCAGCCTGGACAACTTGGTGAGACCTTGTTTCTACAGTAAATCAAACAATTAGCCAAGCATAGTGGCACGCATCTGTAGTTCCAGCTACTTGGAAGGTTGAGGCAGAAGGATCACCTGAGTCCAGCAGGTAGAGGCTGTGATGGCCATGGGAGTGCCACTGCACTCTAGCCTGGGCAACAGAGTGAGACTCCTACAAAAAAAAAAAAAAGTTTTTTTTAATTTAATTGTTCATGTTCTCTGAGCTTCCTGGTTCTGTGGTTTGGTGTCTGACATTGGGAGAAATTCTGAGTCATTATTATTTCAAATAGTGTGTTCCTTTCTCTTCTTTTTCTTCTTCTGGTATTCCCATTAAAGTTGTCCCACAAGGTGCCTCGTTAGCGCAGTAGGTAGCATGTCAGTCTCATAAAGTTGTTCCACAGTTCCTGGATAGTCTCTTCTTTTTTTCAGTCTCTCTTTCTCTCTTTTTCACTTTGCTTTTCAGTTTTGGAAGTTTGTCGTGACATAACATCAAGCTCACAGTTGCTTTCTTCAACTGTGTTTTGTCTACTAATGAGCCCATCAAAGTCATTCTTTATTTGTTAATAGTGTTTTTGATCTAGAGGTTTCTTTTTGATTCTTTTTTAGAATGGCCAGCTCTCCACTTACGTGAGCCATCTATTCTTGCAAATTGGTCTACTTTTACCATCAGAGCTCTTGCAGATTAATCATAACCAGTTTATTTATTTATTTATTTATTTATTGAGTTGGTTTCTCACCCTGTCATCCAGGCTGGAGTGCAGTGGCACGCTCATGGTCCCGCAGCCTCGACCTGCAGGGCTCAGGTGATCCTTTCATCTCAACTTTCCAAGTAGCTGGAACTACAGGTATGCACCACCAAACCCAGCTAATTTTTTGATTTATTGTAGAGATGAGGTCTCCCAAGTTGCCAGCTGGTCTTAAACCCCTGGGTTCAGGCAACCCTCTTCCCTCAGCCTCCCAAAGTGCTGGGATTACAGGCTCGAGCCACCGCACCCAGCCATCATAACAAGTTTAAATTCATAGTCTGATATTTCCAGTATCCCTGCCATAGCTTTATCTAGTTCTGATACTTGCTGTGTTTCTTCACACTATGTGTTTTGCCTTTCAGAATGCCTTGTGGTTTTTGCTGAAAGGCAAACATGATGCACTGGGTAAAAGGAACTCCAGTAAATGGGCCTTTAGCGATATGGTGGTACGGTGTTGAGGGAAAGTATTTTATAGTCTTATGGTTAGATCTTAGTTTTTTTTTAATTTTTATTTTGAAATTGTGAGGTACAATTCCGGGTTAGGTATACAAGTGTTCACTGTGCAGGTACCCTTATTGATGAGGCGTGCCCCCCTTCCCCAGACAGATATCGACTACTGTCAATCCCAGCTTCTGAGTCCCCGTCCCCCTCCCCGCAGTTTCCCGCTGCTTTCAATCCCTTTTCTACAGTAATACGGTAGTTGTTCAAGGTCCGCTTATGAGTGAAAACATGTGATACCCATCTCTGTTTCTGTGAGAGATCACTCAGTATTATAAGCTCTAATTCCATCCACATTGCTGCAGAGTTCATGATTTTGTCCTTCTTTATGGCTGCGTAATATTCCATTGTGTATATATACCACATTTTTTAAATCCAGTCCTCTTTTGTTGAACAGCATGGTTGGTTCCATGTCCTGGGCTGTGAACTTCACAGGCTTCCATTCCCTTAGGTGGGACAGGATGGTTAGAGGGGACTGTATTTGGGTCGTTTCCTCCCCCAGGGTGATTAGGCTGAAGGACAAATATTTGGACTTTGCAGCAACCTGGATGGATTTGGAGTCGCTCATACTCAGTGACCTATCACAGAAACAAAGAACAGAGTTCTGTATGTTCTCACTCATCAGCGGACCTTGAACAATTATAATACTATAAGAAAGCGTTTGGCAATAATGGGAAACTGTCGGGGGGGGGTGAGATTGGCAGTTGAGGGAAACTGCTAGGGGAGGGAGGGGCACAACTCATAAACAAGGGTGCCTGCATAAGCAATGTTTGTATGCCTAACCCTGAATCCTGAATTGTGGCCCACATCTTTATAATTAAATAAAAACAACAACAACAAACTCAGGCGGGTTAGGGTCTAGTAAAATTGTTTCTTTTGAGGGTAGGCCTTGTTTAAAAGAACAGAATGCCCTGGCATTGCTTTCCCCTGCCCCTGCCAGAGGCACAGGGGAGTTTTTTCTTCACTCTTTACTGTGTAAAGGTAGTAGATCTCCTTAAGCTCAAACTCACAAAAACGTGAGAGGGCCCCTTGTGACTAGGTTCTTTTGGATTGCTTAACTCTCATACTTGTTCACACTGAGTTTTAGCACACGTCAGCTTTATGTAACCAACGCCATGATCAGGATACACGGCAGCCGACCCCCTCCCTGAGCAGGAGCACCTGTGGGTCTGGGTCACCTGGGCCAGGCAGTCACTAGTGGCCCAGAGCTGGTGGGCTCAGGCTGAACAGAGAGGAGCAAGCTGGGAGCAGCCCGGTCTGCTCAGACAGGCACTGGGGCCTGAGGGGTCCTGGAGCCCTTCCTGTCGGCCAGGGCCAGGGGTGGGTGGCGCCTCTGTGATGGCCACTAGCCCTGGTCTCCTCATTCCACGTCCTCTGAAAATGGGTTGTGCTTGGGGTTCCCTGCTTGGGAGTTTTCAGCATCTCCCTGGGTGTCTGAGGCCAGGGCCGACCTGGTTATCTTTGGGCTCCTCTCCCCTCCTTGGCACTCCTCCCTCCCCACCACAGCTCACTCCCTGCTCCTGCAGTTCCCTCCTGCACCCCAGGCTCAGACAAACCCCTGCTGGTGGGGCGCTCACACCACTTTGTTTCACTCCACTTAGGACTGATCTCACCCACGTTGCGCTACCTGCCGATGCATCTTTCTCTTCTATGACGTTTTAAGCTAGACGAGACCAGGCATCTTGTCTTGCTCCTTCCTGCGACCACGTGAGGAACAGCACCTCTTATGTGTTCAGGTGCTGATGGATTTGGAGTCGATCAGGAGTTCAGGAAGGAGGGGCTGCGGGTACCATAATCACGGGGGCCCTTTCCAGCACCTCACCTGCTCTCAGGGTTAGCTCTGTTGAATGCCCTTCTCTCTGCTCCCTGCCCATCTAAATCCTACCTCTCTTTTAGAACTAGTTCAAGACCAGTTTCCACAGACACCTACAGTGATCTCTCCCTTCTAGGAATTCTACCTGCCTAGTCTTCAGCATTTCCTAGGGTGTAGAGAGCTTCCTCATGGACCAGGGGTTCCAGAGATTGGACCCAGTCTCCCTGACATTGGGCATGCTGGCGAAAGGAAGGGGTCAGTGTTGGGAGGGGAGGAGATCCTGGGACCCCAGGGAAGAGAGTCTGGGCTGGACTGGGTAGGAAGTGGGCACTTCTGCTCCAAGGGCCGGGGAGACCAACAGCATCAGGTGCAGGCTGATCCAGCAACTGCAGGACTTTGATATGAATTCTGGTAGCAGGAATGCAGGAACTTGGAGAGAATGTGGGAGAAGGCCAAGGAGGAGTGACTGCTGGGCTCTGCAGTGGTCAGCTTTGAGCTTGGGCTCTGTCTTAGAAGGAGCCATGGCCTCCAGAGTTCTGATGATGTAACAGGTGGTCAGGCTGGCTGTGAAAGGCGGCCTGATAGTGGCTGAGTCAGTCACAGAGGCAGGGTCAGTGGTTGTCAGGCTGACTAGGGTGCCCTCAGGCCGGGTCAACAACCTCAGCAGGAGATGAGGAGGGGACTGGGGAATGCAGGAGCTGTAGTAGCCAGGCCTGAGGGCTGTCTCCGCAAGAGCTCGCAGCCAGCCAAGGCTTGGTGCAGGGCGTCCAGGATGGCCCAGGGGCCAGGCATCCCTGCTGGAGGGAATGAGCGGGCAGGGAGGGCAAGGTCAGTCTGCTCCCCTTGACCCACAACTCTCCCCCTCCCTGGGAGCCAGCCTCCCGCTGGACACACCTGGACATACCTGAGCTCCGCCCCACGAGGCCAGCGAGCAAAGGTTTATTGGCCACCCCGCTGGCCTGTGAGGCCCTCTGAGGCAGGAGCTTGGCCTTGCTCCTGGTTGCACTGGGCACAAGCTGCAACTGATGATTCTGCTGCCCTGTACCTCGTCTAAACAACAAGGGCTGGGTGGCTCATTACTTGAGAGATACCCAAGACCTCAGGTGGAGCCAGCACTTGACGCACTGTGTCTCAGTCTCTTCATCTGTGGAATGGGGATAATAACTCCTTTCTTCCAAGGCTGTTGTCAAGACTCAGGGGGTTAGAAACATCTCAGGCGGCCGGGCTCGGTGGCTCAGCCTGTCATCCCAGCACTTTGGGAGGCCGAGGCGAATGGATTGCCTGAGCCTGCAGGTTCGAGACCAACCTGGGCAACATGGTGCCACCTCGTATCTACAATAAATTTTAAAAAAGAAAAAATTAGCCAGGCACGGTGGCGCATGCCTGTAGTTCCAGCTACTTAGAAGGATGAGGCAGAAGGATCACCAGAGCCCAGCAGGTTGACGCTGGGGTGGCCATGAGCGTGCTACTGCACTCTAGCCTGGGCAATGGAGTGAGACTCCAACTCCAAGCAAAGCAAAACGAAACAAAACAAAAATCTAAGGACCTAACATTTGGCCACCATGATGCCGGCAGGCTCCAGCACAGTACCCTGGCTGCACTTGAGCAGCTGGCTTCTGTCTGGCACGACTTTCTGGGACTTCTGGTCCTCTGCGCTTGTCAGATAGCACTTTTGACTTCAGAAGTCTCTTCCTGACTATCCCAGCAGGTGTTCAGGGCAGGAAGAGCCTGGCAGACAAGACACTCAGGACAGGGCATGCTGGAGTTTCCGCCTCAGGACACCCTCTGGCTCTCTGAGAGGTGGGGTGCTTTCCTACTGTGTGCAGGGTCCCTGCAAGTATCCACCGTGTCCAGCAAAAGCTTCCCCAGGGCTCTTTTTGATATGTTCTTAAAAAGAAATGGAGACAGGGCTGGGTCAGACTGTGGCTGCTGTGTCCTCATTCAGCGGGTGGGATCTGGTGGCCCCGAGGACTTCCATGAAGCTCTCTGGCAACGGATAAGCCCTGGCCCCCTTCCCTAGGCTGGCCACACTGGGCTTCCCAGAGACTTTGGGAGGTGGATAGAACAGTGTGCAGAATCCATGCATCAGAGCTCATGTATTTAGGAATAACCAGGCACTTGGAAATAACCACGAGGAGGAGCATTTTTATGCATCTGATCCTTGCAGCGACTTGTTATTATGCACATTTTAACCAGCAAAAAATGCCATACTGAGAAAGAACGAGAAACTTCCCCAATCCTTCCCAGTTGGGAGGCGGAAGGACCCGTGTCTACCCTGAGGCTGTGGTCTTCTGCTGGGACCCCTAGCACTTTACTGCCTGCCGGGTCTGATCACAGACCTATATGCAGGTCCCTGCTTGCCTAGGCTGTGTGACACCGGGCTGGACCTCAGTAGCCCTGTATCCCAGGAAGCCCAATGCACAGGGAAGATCCCACTTCAGAGCCCCGCAGACCTGGGCTCTAATGTTACTTCCACCTTGAACCGACTGTATGATCCTTGGTAATCTAATGGTCTCTAAAAAAATTTTTTTAATGATCTGCTGTCAGGCGTGGTGGCACACACCTGTAGTCCCAGATACTTGGGATGCTGAGGCAGGAGGATCACTTGAGCCCAGGAATGCTAGGCGGTAGTGTACCGTGACCACACCTGTGAATAGTCACAGCACTTGAGCTGGGGCAACATAGTGAGACCTTTGAATTCTTGGGATAAATCCCAGTTTGGTTATACTGCATTTCTTTAAACACTGCCATATTTGGTTTGATACTATTTTATTTAGCAATTTTTCTTTTTCTTTTTCTTTTTTTTTTTTTTTTTAGTTGGAGTCTCACTTTGTCACCCAAGCTGGAGTGCAGTGGCACACTCCTTGCCACCACAGCCTTGACCTGCTGGGCTCAGGTGATCCTTCCGCCTCTGTCTTCCAAGTAGCTGGAGAAATACAGGTGCGTTCCACCACAACTGGCTAATTTTTTAATTTATTGTAGAGACGAGGGCTCACCAAGGTGCCCAGGCTGGTCTCGAACCCCAGGGCCCAGGCAGTCCTCTTGCCTTTGCCCCTAAAGTGCTGGGATTACAGGTGTGAGCCACCGTGCCTGGCCTTTTTTTTTTTGAGTCAGATCCTCACTCTGCCACTCAGGCTGGAGTGCAGTGGCACAATCGTGGCTCACCACAGTCTCAACCTCCTGGGCTCAAATTATTCCCTGCCTCAGCCTCCCAAGTAGCTGAGACTACAGGCATGTGCCACCACTCGTGGCTATTTTTTTTTTTAAGTGATGAGAGCTTTCCATGTTGCCCAGGCTGGTCTCAAACTCCTGCGCTCAAGCAATCCTCCTGCCTTGGCCTCCCAGAGTGCTGCGATTACAGGCGTGAGCCACTGTGACCAGGCCACAACCATGTTTAAAATGTGACATTAGCTGGGTGCAGTGGCTCATGCCTATAATCCCAGCACTTTGGGCGGCCGAGGTGAGAGGATTGCCTCAACCCACGGGTTCAAGACCAGCCTGGGCAACTTGGCGAGACCTCATCTCTACAATAAATCAAGAAAAATTAGCCAAGTGTGGTGGCACATGCCTGTAGTTCCAGCTACTTGGAAGGCTGATGTGGCAGGATCACCTGAACCCAGCAGGTCAAGGTTGCAGTGGCCGTCAATGTGCCTGGGTGACGGAATAAGACTCCAACTCAAAAATAAAAATAAGGCTGGGCTCAGTGGCTCAGCCTGAAATCCCAGCACTTTAGGGGGCCGAGGCGAGTGGATTGCCTGAGCCTGAGGCTTCAAGTCCAACCCGGACAACTTGGCAAGACCTCGCCTCTACAATAAAATAAAAAATTAGCCAGGCGTGGTAGCACACACCTGTGGTTCCGGCTACTTGGAAGGCTGAGGTGGAAGCATCACAGGAGCCCAAGAGGTTGATGCTGGGGTGGCAGTGAGTGTGCCACTGCACTCCAGCCTGGGCGATGGAGTGCGATTCCAACTCAAAAAATAAATAAATAAAACGTGACATTTAAAATTTCCCTTTTCTGCATTTACCCTCTTTTGGTTTTGAGATCACAATTACATGAGCTTCATAATGTGACCCGGGGAGCTCCCCCAGTACTTTTTTTCTTGAGTCGAAGTCTCACACCGTCGCCCAGGCTAGAGTGCAGGGGCACACTAACGGCCACCCCAACCAGCATCAACCTGCTGGGCTCTGGCATCCCTTCTGCCTGCCACTGAGCCTGGACAGCTCCTCCACTTTTTGAGCTGGCTTCTCTGCACCTCCGTTTCTATGACTGTAAAATGGGGTCACACTGCGTACCGTGAGAAGCGCCCAGAGCCTGGCGCTGTGTCATGTCTGTCTGACATGCCCCAGGGCCTTTTCCCTTGCTGTTCCCTTTCTCTGGAATGCTCTTGCCCCAGCATCTGCATTGGTCTCTGCTCAAATAGGGCCTTCTCAAGAAGACCTTCCCCACCTCTCTCTCCCCTGCCTCTGTCCCTTCCCCTGCTTAGCCCTATTCTTCACACTTGTCACACTTGCTAGAACAGAGGATCCTGGTAAGACGGGCCATACTTGCTAAACCAGTGTTTATTGCTATTTTCCCAGGGCCTCAATTGCCTGGTACAGAGTAGGCACTTAATAAATGTTTGGGGTTGACATGAAGAATTGGTGATAATGGTGCCCCTCCAAAATCTATAGCACTTTACAATACGATAATAAAAGTCAAAATTGTCCCTAATGGTGTGCCTACCTCCAGGGCATTGGGCACCTGCCAAGCATCCTTGACCTCAAATCCTCACAAAGCCCTGGCCAGGCAGGCATCACTGTCTCATCATAACAGGAGAAGACTGAGGCTCAGAGACATCAGGTACCTTGTCTGAGGAATCCCAGGCATCCTGGGCCAGTCCTCGGTTTCCTCTAGGGCGGCAGTGAGGAGGTGAAGTATAAACAATAGGTAAGAACGCACCAGCCCAGGGCCAGGCTGGAGGAGGTGCAGGAACTGTGTGTTGCAAGGGGCAGTGGGTTAAGAGAGGGTCTGAGAGTGACGCCAGTGTGTGGGTAAGACGTGAGAACGTTTGGGCATGTCTCGGTGAGAGAATGAGTGGGCATTAAAGCCACCCATGAGTTGTGCCTTCAGAGGCAATCTCACTTCATCGCCACACTAGGGTGTCTGAGGTCTCACTCATAAGTGGACCTTGAACAACTATCATAATACTGTAAGAAAAGGATTGACAGTAGCAGGAAACTGTGGGGACGCTGGGGTGGGGTGGGGAGATGGAACTGGCAGTATTGGGAGTTTGCCTAGGGAGGGGGGACACATCTCATCAAGGGTATCTGCAGAGTGAATATTTGTATATCTAACCCTGAATTGTACCCCACAATTTTAAAAATAAAAAAACTTTTTAAATGAAAGATATGTATTCTAACTTTGCCTTTTGGATGGTATTTATATTTTCCTGACTCTGATTCTTTGTGCTATTTATAATGTTCCTCTATCTATTACACACTTTTCTTTTAAGTTACATCAAATCCTGGGTGACATGAGCCAGGGCACAGACTCCTTAGAACATAAGATAGTGTAAAGGTGACATGCTCTGAGAAGGAAGGAAACTCTTCATCTCTGCTGGCAAGTAGGGTTTCCTGGAAATAGTGAGAGACAGAAACTTCAGTGACGAGGGAGATTTCAGTGGTGGGACGTGGTGGGTGTGTCTGTTAC
>JAPVLO010004030.1:0-11344 GCA_027257055.1 Cephalopachus bancanus
TAAAACATCCAGAGCTATAACAACCAAATGTTCATCTAATTTTTTTTTTTAGATATGCTCTCTTCCGGGTTTTTCTACCTACCTCCACAGTCTGCTCCAGGACAGCTGGTTACCACCATCCCCGTGCTCATTAGAAGACTGGCCAGAACAGGTCGCTGTTCTACACTTACAAGGAACCTTCATGGAACTCTCACCTGTGGAAATCTACACCTTCAGCGCCTCCCTTTTGGGGCCCTGCTCTGGCTGGTTCTGCACACTTCCACCACCTTACCCCCACAATGCCCCCAACCAGCAGGAAGTAGCCTGAAACAGTAACGATGCCCCTCCCCATAAAAACATAAAAGTTGGGAATGAAGGATGCAGGAAGTGACCAGAGGTGCAGCTCCCAAAATGGCGCTGAGCATGGTGAGGATACACCAGACAACAAAGGCCCTAGGTCCCTGCTTCTGTGTGCCTAATTCCCTGCATGTGCAAAGTTCAAACCTGCAAGCCTCCAATCCATAGCCGGCTTTGTTATGTGTCCAATAGGACTATAACATGGTGTTGGCCCCACCCTACTCCCATGCAGCTCCTCCAATAGAAACATAGCATGGCCCCTTCCAGCCCTGTCAGGCTAATAAATACACCCCACTCCCTGCAACTCTCTCTCTCTTTTTTTTTCCTCCGTTACAGATCCTCTCTGTAACAGCCCCTTTAATAAATCTCTTGGTCCTGGCAGGGTGTGGAGTCATTACTGGCACCAAAATTCTTTCATAGGTGCCATTAATATTCCCATTTGATGGATGAGGAAACAGGCTTTAGACATAAGATACCTTGATTCATATCTTATAAATGGGTGGAAAAGCTGCTATTTGAACACAGATGTGTTGGACTCAAGTTTTTAGCAGGAGGATAGAGGTAGATGAAGCTGTCTCTGAAGCCAGGTCATCACTTACTTGCTTTGAAACTTGGGCTCATAATCTCTCTGTCTCCTCAGTTTCAGATCCATAAAATGTGAATGAGATATAATTAGATGAGTCAGTATATAGCATAGCATATGGAATATAGAAGTACTTCAATGTTTATTGGTGTCATCAGTTTTATAGATGTTTTCTAGTGGCAACCAAGTGGAGGAATTTGTTTAGAATTTATAAATGCATATCACAAGCAGAACATATTTGAATAGGGACATTCTCTGCGTCTGACTTAAACTAATCTGCCCATTGATGCCATCATAAATTCATAGAGAGTTCATGTTTGCAGAAGACTGCACATTACAACTTTTTATGACCAAACCATAAAGATGAAAAGTAGCATTTTTTTTTTCCTACAGATTATGTCAATTCTGCCCTCATTTTATACTCAACTAACATTAGAAATAAAATATAACTGAGGAGATATTTCTACAATGAGAATAGTAGTGTTATTCTTCATCAGACTGGAATTTTAGAATTTTGCCCATTCTTTAATTCACAATCTCTCTCTGTACTCTGGTCTGTTGTTTCTTTTCAACATAACTTCAGAGATACAGAGATTGATTAGTTTTGTGCCTCAAAGGACATAATTCCAATTGCTCTAATGAGTCTAAAGGGAAATTGTGAGAAACAGCACATGATTTCAAAAAGAAGAGGATTTGTAACTGGTAGGAATTGGAGACATATTGATTCTTCCTTGGCCCCCCTTTCCCCCCTTACCCACTTACTCTGTATTATCTTCTTTGGTCAAGTTCAGCTATTTTGACTTTCTGGGAAAATACAACAAGAGAATGGTTTTATTCTAGTCATTAGGATTATGTTATTGAATAATTCAATATATTTTATTTTAAAAATGGAATTGAATGGTATATGATAAATGTAGAAGAGCAGTTTTGAGAATGAAGTGACCTAAGTAATAATTTACCTTTTGAGAAGCTATGATTTGACCTATTTTAAAAAAGGAAATAGATTGAATTGTGTTTTTCTTAAAATTCTTATTTCCTTGCCATTTTTTACTTAAAAAGACGAGTAGAGTAGCTATATACTATCTTGAACTCCTGGGCTCAAGCAGTTCTCCTGCCTTGGCCTCCCAAAGTGCTAGAATTACAATCATGAAACACTGTACCCAGTCATATTATCTGTACCCAGTCATATTATCTGTATACTCTCCTGCCCTGAGAGCCTCAGTGCCTACCTCTTCCTGGTGAGGTGTGATGAGAGACTGATGTGCTTTGGAAAATATGGTGGATTCAGTCTCAGATGGAAGAGTTTGGCTGATGAAAATATCTGACAGTCTTTGTTAAATTACTTAGCCGATATTGAATGCTTTGCTTTAAGTGGTGCTGATTTCTATATTCACACGATAGTAATACATAGGACAGTGCCAAAAGAAAAATAAGTCCTGTATTAACTGTGTTTGAGTCTATTCTCTCAATGCAAGGGAAGCTGAGGAGGGGGCAGGGACACCAGAAAGTCTCTGGTGTGGTAGCTGGGAGGTAGGTAGAGTGTGATGTGCTCAGGGATCTTTACCTGTGATTGAAGAGCAGCGCCTGATACTGGTGGAGAAGAAAGGCTTGCTGCTAATTGATTGAATAGAATATATATGGAACCAATCACAGGGTGCCCTGGGGAGAATGGTGGGAAATGTGTCCGGAAGGTGACAGGCTGGGTAGAGAATCTGCTGAGGAACTAAAACTCGGTCCTTCTGGGAAGTGGCTCACGCTTGGGTCTTGAGGCCAGTGAGGAAGCACAAGCCCTTCTCAGGTGACCTGTGCAAGACATCACTTTATTTGTTGCAGCTGCAAATACTGTCATCCCTCTTTCTTGCAGGGTTACATTCCAGAATCCCTAGTGGATGCCTGGAACTGCCGATAGCACCTAACCCTACGTAACCTATTTTTTTTTCCATCTGACAATGGAGGCGTCACTGAATGACCCACAGGCAGGAAGCATAGACAGTGTGGATATTGGACAAGTAAGATTCACATAATTGGTAGGATGATGGGAGATTTCATCATGCTACTCAGGACAACATGCATTTTTAAAACTTATGAATTGTTTATTTCTGTTTTTTTTTTTTTTGAGTTGAAGTCTCACTCTGTCACCCAGACTTAAGTGCAGTGGCCACCCCAGGATAGTGCATCCTCGACCTGCTGGGCTCCGGCCATCCTTCTGCCTCAGTCTTCCAAGTAGCTGGAACTACAGGCACACGCTACTACGCCTGGCTAATTTTTTGATTTATTGTACAGATGAGGTCTTGCCATGTTGCCCAGGTAGGTCTCAAACCCATAGGCTCAGGCAATTCACACACTTTGGCCTCCCAAGGCATGGGATTACAGGCTGAGCCACTGAGCCTGGCCCTATTTCTGCAATTTTCATTTAATGTTTTTGGACCACAGTTGACCATGGGTAACTGAAACTGCTGAAAGTAAAACTGAGAATAAGGGGAGACTACTGTACATATGACCATATATACTATGATACATCCTGTTGAAGGTATTATTGTGTACAATAGTATATACACTAATGCCCATACTGTGTACGCTATTGCCCTTACAATTGTACATGTTGTAGTGAGCCTTATGCTGAGTTGGCATGTTGTGTGACCTATACAGAAGGGCACAGCCCCATGTAAATCAGAAGATAAAAGATGTGATGTTGTGCCAAAGAAAGACCATCACATGCCTGCAGTCCTGAGCTGGAGGGGCAGCATATATATGTAGGAAAACATTTCTTTTCAAACAGGCAGTTTGCTGCAGTGTGACTGAGGCAAGGGCACTGATTCCAAAATTGCAATTTTTAACCAACATTGACCTTTTAAACCCTTCTAATAATTTTATTTGTCATCTGTGCTATGAACATAAAAAAGATGGCACACCACTGTGGTGGGCTCTGAAAGAATTTGAGCCAGGAGACTCTTTCACAAGGCTGTGTCCTAGAGACATTATTCTGGTAGAGTTGTGGAGGGGGGGTGACAGAAGGGACACATGAAGGTAGGAGGCACATTTCATAAGTTACTGTCTTTTGTGTACAAGATGATGGATACTGGCACTGAGGGACTCACAATGAAAATGGAGAGAGGTTCTGGAAGACAGATGTTAAATGGCAGAATTAGCATGTTTTCCATGAGCGGTTGCTGAGGGAGCTGAAAGAGAGAGAAGATACAAGGAGGGCACTGGGACTTTTGTTTATGCAAGTGAGAAAATGGCAGTGTCAGTGCCAAATAGGGAATCAAGAAGAAGGTACAGGTGTGGGGGATGTCAGCATGATCATCATTTCAGTTTGGAATATATTGAATATATGTGTCAGCCTTTCAGGTAAACATGTTCAACTGAAAATACAGGACCTAATTTTAAAATAAGTCTTTTCTTTTTAAAGAGATTAGTTCTTACTTTGTTGTCCAGGCTGATCTCAAACTACAGGTGTCAAGCAATCCTCCTGCCTGGGTCTCCAAAATCACTGGACTGACAGACTCAAAAGAGAAATTCAAATCCTGAAACTAATCAAGGAGAAGTTGAATTCCAAGGAATGTTTCAGGGTAAATTAAAAGGAGAATAAAGCTATGATTAGATATACTTGTGATTAAAAGTATTAAAGTTTAGAGATAATAGTTCAGATATATCTTGGCATTCCTGTTTGCCTTTCAGAGGTTTAATATTCATTAATTTTGCTTGGCCTACAATTTCATATTTTCCTCTGTCATACTTAACTGGGGATATCTACAGTTTAAGTCGGTAGGGATCATATATGGCCAGGATCAATTTAGCACAACAGTATTTAGAGGCCAAATACCTAAGAGGAAATAGCATCTGAAATGCTGAGTTTGAAATTATGATGGGGCAATAGCGATACCATAATAGTATGTTATAAGAAAAGCTAGCTCAATTTCATTGACTAGAAATATTTTAAAATGATGCAATTCTTTGTAAAATTTACTCGCTGCAAAATAAAGACTATGCTTTTGAATATTAGAGAATATTTCTTAAAAGTACTGTAGTTGAACCTTAGCCAAACTTAATGATTGAGTATGGAGTGAATTTTTTTCTTCTTTTCCCTAGTCTTGAATCCATCAATTCAGGAAGGAAATATAAGTTAATGGAGCATAAGTTTAAGTTCTAAATACAGTGTTTTGAGAACTTTTCTGCTTAACTGTGAGTCCATTGTGAATATGATCTGTTTTGAAATAAATGCTTCCATAAGAAATTGGAGAACATTTCAGACCAAAAGCACCTTTTCCCCTGCATCTAAGACTTGAATAACAACTTTTAATTTTTGTTGTTTGGTTTAGAAGGGGCTGACAAGTTACACCTTTTAGATTTCATCTTCCTTGGGTGATGTTTTTGAGCAAATGCCTAGTGTTATACTTAGAGTTGGTGTCAAGTTTTTGGGGGCTTTTCTTCCTGCTTAATATTACTTGTGAATTTACTTCGTATCAGAAGAAGAATGCTCAAGTATCTCGTTATAGCGATGTCTAATGATAAAATGTTGGTAGAGTATCCTAGGGATGATACACGGACTAAAAGCAGATTATTGTTTCTTATATTTTGTGTTTTCATAAATAGGTGAAGGATATTGATGTATTTAAGGTATATTCTCTCACATTAAATAAATTTACAATAATATTTTATTATGAACATTAACACACATTTCTCAATGAGATATCACAAAATGGTTCATAAAGTTTTCACAATTTAAGTGACTTTATATCTTTTAAGAAGAGACACTTAAATAGGGGCATCACCATTAGGATGTAGATATACTGATTTTTTAAAATTATTTTATTTCACTGGGTGCAATGGCTCACACCTGTGATCCAAACACTTTGGAAGGCCAGGGCAGACTGACTGCTAAAGCCCAGGAGTTTTAAGAATGACTGTTGATTCCTTTGGGTTTTTGGTTGCCATGAATTGTAACTTTTTACTGTTAGAAATGGGTCACATTATTGTCTAGTATTGGAAATATCATTAAGCGGTGATGGGAAGTCTGGTTAAGAGGAAAGTGAAATGAAAGAGCATCTTATGGATTTTTTTAGTAGTCCAAGATGCCAGGAAAGCTAAGGGAAAAAGAAAAGGATTTCTCTTTAAGATACTTATAAATTCACTAAATGAATCATAAAAATGGAGGTAATAACATTGACCTTGTATGGTGAAATCAACTTAGAATCTGGCATCACTAGGATATCAGAAACTAGATGACAGAGATTCTTTGAACAAGATTCTTTTCAGTTTGTCATCCAACCATTACTAGAGGTAAAGTAAAAAAAAAAAAGGAAATATCACCTCACAAATAGGATAACACAGTCCAACAATAACTTCAACTAATTTCAGCACAATTCTCTTTTTTTAAAAACAAGATTTTCTCGATAGACTTGCTTTACTCTTGTTCTGTATAAAAATGAAAATAAATATGAAATGAACTGTGATGAGCACTCATTTAAGTGGAGCATAGAAAGTCCTCCTGTCCTGCAAGCCTTCCTGCTGCCTGCACATTCCTCAGAGACTTTCCCTGGGAATTCTAATTATGAGCCTCATTCTACACAGAGTCCCAAGAGTGGATTTTTGTTTTTATTCAGAGAGAGAAAATAAGAGTAGAAAATTGGAAAACCCAGTCTTTTATCCCAGTTTAGGAAGAATTAACAACTGCTATCCTCAGTATTCCTGTAATGAGTGACTTCAATATTGGGATAGTATCAACACTTTGAGAATATTGATTATTTAGTATCATTCCAGTTGTAGTGGTAATTGTTTAAAGTGTAGTTTTAATATCATAATTGCTGAATATAGTTTCTACCAAAAAAGGAATTAGTCAATTTTATTAATTTCTTTATCCGGAAACTTTTTACCAAAGGGAACTGAGTGGGGAAAAGCATTGTCATTTGCCAGATAACCCATCCTTGGAGCAGGTGATGGACCTGAGAGGGGAAAGGGCTTTTAAGATCATTGTTCAAGTATATATAGGCATTACATCAACTTTATGATATGCTATTATTCTCTTCCATGTTGGCTCTACATTCCACCTAATAGTAGATTATTTCAGTCAGCCTGTTTTCATTTCAAACACAAATAACTTCTGGGAAAGTTAAATATGTTGGTTTTGCCCACCTTATAAATATATAATTTTATTATGTTGAAAATTTTCTGTTACCCAAAGTTAAAAAGTAAAAACAAGTTGACAGAAATTAAATTTTGACGTCATTAGTGAAGACTTGGTAAATAAGTATTTATAATTATTTATGTGGCAATTTAAAGAAAAATACTGTCATTTTGTTTTCAAAACCCCAAACATTGAAACATTACAACCTTTTTGGTAAGGGATGTGCCTGGTCTAGCAGGTGATGAAACACACCAGTAGCTTAAGATTATTGCCAATTAGTTGGTAAATGTGTTCTAACTTTTTTTTTCTCTTTTTGCTACAAAATCAACCATGTAGTAGAAATAACTCTGCAAGGACTCAAAACAACAATTATTACAACAATAGAAAAATCTGAGCTCTTGACTCACCTGCAATATTTGATCTTGGATTAGTTGCTTCACCTCAATTTTCTCTTTACAGCATAGGTGAGAAACGTATCCTGCTCACCTAGCAAGTTGTGAGGGTCATACACCTTATTGCATCCCTACATCAATTGTTCACAGTATTTTATATCCATTATAGGGTGTTAAAAACCTCTAATAACTCAAACAATTCCAAGCATACTGGTACAGTATTTAGATATGTAGTACACATATAGATGATCCAATTTGAATTATCAAATAAAGACAATGGTCACAAAGCAAATGAGGCAAATATTTACAATAATTTAAATTACATAACTTATCTAAGACATGCCCACTACATAAAAAAAACCCATCTGCAAAGGTATATCATTTTTCCTGCAACTGGGACTCTGGTGAATGAAAAATAAGAATTTAGAATTAATTTTGCTTAAAAGTTGAAAATTTTTCATTCTCCCTTCTAAGCAATCACCTTCAACTCAGTATTAGCTGCTTAATCTGGAGAACAGAGTGATACCCTGAACATACTTTGGCCAGGTGTCAGGGTCTAACATCCCTTTTTTAGAAGTTCGTTTTATCTGTTACATGTTGTTCTCTTCATATTGTCTATTTTAGACAAAGAAGACAAAGACTTCTTGGAGGTATAGGTCCAGAAGAAGGAAATTGGGAGAAGTCACCCTGGAACTTACTGAATACTTGCCAGAGTCCAACTCAAGGAGAGAGTCAGGGCCTGAAGGGGGAGAATCAGGAACAGCGAAGAAGAATGACAGGAGTCGACTTCATGGGTAGAGTTCAGGACTCTGCCAATTTTTATTCAATTCTTGCATGGTTATATAGTTTTTTACTGACCCCTGTACCCACAAGAATGCAACACACATTACACATTAAATGTTTACATCATGTTTTTTCCTTTTGTTTATGGGGAAGTTGAACTTTACAAGTTTCATTTTGTTCCTTCCTGCTACTGGTGGTGTTATTTATGTAGCAAAACAGTAGCTGCTAAGAATTTATCAGCCACAACCTATGACCTCTAGGTCAACTGAATATCTTCCCTTCGCTATTCTATTTCTAATCTATTTTCTTAATACACTTTTAGCAGCAATATATTGACTTGTTTTTTCTTTTATATAACCACCCCTTTTCTTACCCACTATGAATTCTTAATACTCTATATTAATTAATTTTACTATCAATTTAAAAATTTAATTTTCTTAATTTTAATTGCCTTATCTATATTACTTGCTATTTTCTTATCACCTATTTTACATTTTATATTTCTAAACAAAACTTATGTTTAAATCTACACATATATGAAATTAATCTTACTTCTAATCCTAAATGTATTTAATTTTAAACCCACATTAAGTGTGTATAATTTTAAGTTTAATTATTTCCTATTCCTTCTATTAGTTATATTTAACTAATACCTACATCTATAATAAACATTTATCTTTCAATTATAACTGTTATTTATTTATTTTTAGTCCTTACTTTAATTTTAACTCTTTTTCTAATTTTTTTTTAAATCAAAAGGCATGTCTGTGACTTGTTTTTCCCGAAAACACCTGTTTTTGGAGATACTCTGTCTCAGTTTCTCACTTCCTCATCAATCACAACTGTCAATGTTGTTACTTATAAAGGGTATGAGGAAGTACTTGTTTATCCTTTTTAGCTAAAGTTTGCAAAATTTCATGGGAAAGGGGTAGTAAAACATTCCCTTGTCCCTTCAGGGGGGAAATTTTTGCTGTTGTGCCTTTTTAAACATTTCTATAAATAGGTTTACTGCTAATTCCACATCCTTGCACATTCTAGCTAATTGTTTTATTTATCAAGGGAAGTGGTTTTCAAGCCTAAGCACGCATTCCTTTAAGATCTAAAGGAGTCGTTCAATAGGGTCCATGGGCCTCTACCTCCATCATGGCCGCTTCCCACTGGGGCTCTGCTCCCAGTTATCATTTTTCCCACTTTCGGGTAACCTCCGTTTTGCCTCTTTAGGGGTTGCAGCCTCCGGCAAATACTGAACTGGGCCATGGACTTAATGTGTGCATTCTCCTTGCAGATTGGGCATTTCCTGTTTTACAAATGCAGAGTTCAAACTTTAGAAATGTTCATCAACTTCCCTGAGTCACCCTTTTAAGTGAGTGATCCATGGAACTAAGCTCTGACCTCACTGGTCTGCCTCAAGTCCATGTTCTTCCCTTTTCACTCTACACCTTGTAGTAAATTAATTTTAGAGATGTTTTCCTCTTCAAAATGAGTGCATGCTCAGCATTTGAAGTAGAAGTGGGGTGGGTAAAAGAGGACAGAGAACAGAGCTGGAAGCTGAACAGCTTGTCAGTCAATACAGGGCAGCCCCTTGGCACTCAGTGGGTGCTGGATCCTTGTGTTAGTAGGTTTGCCTTTGTCATGAGGATCTTTGATGGACTCAGTAGCAAAGCTGACATGGCCATGAAGAAAGCTTTGACTGTTTCCTTCTGCATTTTTTTTTTTAGTTGGAGTCTCACTCTGTCACCCAGACTGGAGTGCAGTGTCCGCTCCCAGCCACCACAGCCTCAACCTGTGATACTTCTGTCTCAGCATTCCAAGTAGCTGGAACTAAAGGTGTGCACTACCATGTCTGGCTTGTCCTTCTGTATTAAATCTCAGTGCTGAGATGAAAAGGGACGGGCCTCTTCATTGTGTGAATACCTGAGACCAAAGATGATAAATAACTATGCCTTTAGAGTGTTTACTCCAGGTTTTCTGTTTACATTTGACCCAATTTTATTCTCTTACTGGAAAGTAAAATTGGAACGAAGAGAAAGAGGAGCAAGTACAAGATAAAGTAAAATGAAACTCAATTTTGTAAACAGAATCCTTTTTACATGCAAGTTGACTGTGGATTTAATGCATTCAGTAACCGTTGTGGACATATTTGTAACAGAACTTCACCTTATTCATTCTGTATGCTTGGCAGGGGAAAGGCTAAAATAAAAGCCACATTCCAAAGGGTCTCCAAGGGAAGCAAGGTCACATTCTACTCAAAATTATATAGGAACATGGCCCAAACAGAAGAGTGTTAATGCAGTTGCACACCTGGGAATCATTCTTCCAGAATTTTGTAATTGTGTAGCCATTTTTTGAGATTCTATTGTAAATGTGTTGCAAAAATTGCACTAGATAAGAAAGACTATGAAATAATTTAATCAAGTTACCTCAGTTGATCTTATAACTAGTTTTGAACACTGAAATAAAATAACATGAAAAGGCTTATTGATTAATTCCACTATCATAATAAGCTTGCAGAAATGTCATAGGAACTATATTTTGATTTTTTTTCCCGGAGTAATTTGGCCCATTCTCAAATAAAACTTTTATTTATTTTTTATCTCAAGCAGCCTTATTATAAACAGTTGTATTTTGCATTGTTTCATACTTGACTTTTCAGGTTAATCAAATGGATTTGCAAGGCAAAGGCAAAACTTTGAGAAGCAAGGAACTAAAAGTTGTTAATTGGTAATTACACTAAAAATAGGAATAAGTAGCAATGTCACTTTAACTCGTTTTCTGGGAAGACATTCCAGAATTTGGGGGATGACAAAACATCTGGGTGCTTAAGGCCCAAGAAGAAGATGGGACTTCAGACTTTTGAAATAGTTTTTGCTTACAACCAACTTACCTCAAAATGCAGAGTGTAAAAAAGTTAATTTAAATGTTGGTTACAAATTCCAAGAGATGTGGAGATGTAACCCAGAAAGACAACATGACCTAAAGAGTGAAACATGGGTTTGAGAAAGTGGACTTTTGGTAACCCTGTTTAAGTTGCTGTTTTTGTAAACTTTGTAGTGAGGAAATTCAGTTTCTATACCTTAATACCAATTGCAGGTAAAATGAAATGCGTTTTTTGTTTGTTTGTTT
>JAPVLO010004031.1:0-17753 GCA_027257055.1 Cephalopachus bancanus
ACCCTCTGTACTCAGGGCTTCATCCCCTGCTGCAGTTCCTCATTGATGAATTGACCTTGGACTGCCTGTTATTTACTCTGCATTGCCTAATCTCTGGTTGGCCTCTCAGGCTGCTGCTCTCCTTTCCTACTGCCCTGCCAGAGCTCAGTGTCCTAGCTCTCTTCTGCATGCTTGGGCAACCTGTTGCCTAGCTTGCCTCCTTGCCTCCTGCCTTTCCTCTTTCCGGGGTTTTTGTCTGAAACATGCCTCTGTGTGGCATCCTTGCCTTGCCTCCAGAGCAAGCCCACACTCAGTTGTATCACCCAAGAGATCCTTTGAAGCCCGACCTCTAGTTCTACCCCCTCACCTCGTGCTTTTCCCTCCCAGGCTCCTTTGGTTAAAACTACCCTAAGTTCCTGGCAGATTCTTAGCCTAGTCCCACTGTGCACTGTCCTGTATCCTCATCCTGGCTCCTTCTGTGTCCTAACCTGGCATGCTGTCTTCTCACTTCTCCAGCTGTCCTACCATTGCGCTTCCTTCATGTTCTGATTCCCAGGTTACCTTTCAGCCACTCTCTGAGCTCTAGCTACTCCTCCTCTGGCCCTCTGGCCCAGCCAACTCCCCCTGCCCTTTAGTTTTCCCTTTGGGTCCCTGGAACTCACCTGTAGGGTACTTATTTATTTCAGTGTCTGCCTCTTCTGCCTTGTTGAGGAGGTAGGAACTGAGGGAACGTCTGTCCTGAGGGAACTAACCTTTTTGGGGGGAATAAACGATAAACACATAAAACAGAAGTTTATAAGTGAGTGACTCTGAGGTGCTAGGAGGCATCAGGACAGTCTAGGCAGGAGGGCAGGTGTTACTGGGTCACCTCAGGCAGTGGTGTGACTGTGGGAAAGCACCTGAGGTTTCAAAGCCCTGCACTTTCTGCATTTTGGTGTCACCAAAGACTGGTGAACTTTGCTTATTTGATGACTTTGTGTTGGGATGGACAGTATGGGATGGTTAAGTTCTATTTCAATTGTCTAATAATAATTGAGAGAAATATTTTATTTTTCTGTGGCTTTTCATATGTTTCTATGATACTGTTAATATATATGAAAACCTTTTCTCTGTCCAATTTGAATTGTCAAAGGAACAAAGGGTAGTGGTCATTTCTAGTTCTATGTGGGTATTAAAAATGCTAATTATTGCCCTACCCAGGCCAAACTTAAGTACTTATTTTATTTGTGGGAAGAATCAATGCATATGAAAGGGTATTTTTTTTTTTGAGTTGTAGTCTCACTCCATTGCCCAGACTGGAGTGCAGTGGCACGTTCCCAGCCACCGCAGCCTTGACCTGCTGGGCTCCGGCGATCCTTCCGCTTCAACCTTCCAAGTAGTTGGAACTACAGGTGTGCACTACCACGCCTGGCTAATTTTTGATTTATTGTAGAGATGAGGTCTCGCCAAGTGGCTCGGCGGGTCTCGAATCTGCAGGCTCAGGCAGTCCACTTGCCTCGGCCTCCCAAAGCGCTGGGATTACAGGCTGAGCCACCGAGCCCGGCCATGAAAGGGTATTAATTTAAATGCATCCCTGTCTGTAAATTTCAGCCTTGGCTCTAGTTTGTAATACTGTGATTTCTCCTTGTCTTATATGCTTTTAGTGACATGTCAGTTCATGATGTGTCGGTTAGTGCGGCTGAGACACAGGCCATCGTAGACAAGGCCCTGGGGCTGCGGAAGAAGAGGCAAGTGCTGAACGTGCTGGAGAAGGAGCGAGACTTGAAACTGGTGCAGCCCATTCCCTTCTTCACATAGGTCATTGGATATCTCTGGGAATGTTGGGTCAGCTAGTAAGCCCAGATTTGGAACACTGCCCTGTACAGGTGGGAGAGACCCAAGGCCTGACCCTGGGCTGGTGATGTGGATGGGGCTGGGTGCGTGGCCAGAGGGCTAGAGTGCATACTTATTGTTAACTACTAAGAAGCAAGTCAGCTCTCTCTCCCTGAGTCCCTTTTTGCTGTCACCTTGTTGATCACAGCCACCTGCCACTTTCCTGTATGGCCTCTCTCAGCCTACCCTACCTAGAAGGGAAAAGAAAACTAACATGTGCTAAGGAAGGGAGGAAACCAGAGCTCAGAGCAGTTAAATGGGGAGCATAGAGTCAGCCCCAGGGAACTGGCTCTTGAGACCATGCTTTCTCTCCAGGGGAGAAAAGTGCTTTTTCTCACAGGGGGAGCCCTGCAAAATGGGCCTCATTTTGCACAGCCCTCGTGAGTCCTGTGATGTGTGAGGCCTTCTTCCTCCAGGAAGAGCAAACTGGTGTTGGTGGCCCCTGGAGTTGGGGCAGCTTAGCCCTTTAGTGAGCTCTGGCATCCCATTTATATATTTAAATTCTGACATTGAATCTTTAAACTTAGCATGCCTTGGTGGAAGTGTTCCATTTCCACTTCCCCACTCCCTGCATACTCTGAGGGCATTGTCACACAGTGGTCTAGAGCTCCTGCCCTACATCAGACTGACCTAGGCACTTCTAATGTTATTAATTGGGTGACCCTGGGAACTGAGGCCACTTTCTAAAAAGGGCAGAACAATATTTCTCTTGTAGGATCACTATGATAATGAACTAGAATGGCCTAGCACAGAGATAGCACATAGTACCCATTCAGGAAGGGCTGGTTCTGGCAGTTGTGAGTTCTCCATGTGAGCTCCCCAGGAATACCTTCATATCCAAGCACTGAGATGGACAGAAGATAAGGCTTTTCAGGTTGCTCTGAGACTCTCATCTGGTACCCTCCCCATCATTTCATCAGCTGGGTTAGAGTCTCCATCCTGTCAGTGTCTCCATCCTGTCAGTGTTTTGGAAGGGACCTGGGGAGCCCTGTTACAGTGAAGGAAGAACAGACCTGAGGACATCAGAAGGGCTTATAGTGATGTGACTGGAGGAGAGAGGGCTGGGAACTGGCTTTGTAGCCACCCTCTATGCACTGGGGGATGGCCAAATGGAAGCAGGAGGGTGTTAGGCTTGGTAATTAAATCTGGGACTGGGATTTTAAAACAAGAGTATAGATTCTCTCTCTGGGAGCAGAGGACATGGGGCTTTTAAAGTAACTGACATCTATCCCAGGAGTCAGAAAAACTTTTCATGTGAAGAGTCAGGTAGTAAGTACTAAAGTATTTGTGGGACACACACACACACACACACACACATTTTTTGAGTTGAAGTTTCACTCTGTTGCCCAGGCTGGAGTGCAGTGGCACACTCATGGTCAACCCAGCGTCGACCTGCTGGGCTCCAGTGATCCTTCCGCCTCAGCCTTCCAAGTAGCCAGAACTGCAGGTGCGAGCTAGCACACTCGGCTTAATTTTTTATTTATTGTAGAGGTAAGGTCTCACCAAGTTGCCCAGGCTGGTCTCAATCCTGCAGGCTCGGGCAGTTCATCACCTCGACCTCACAAAGTGCTGGGATTACAGGCTGAGCCACTGAGCCCGGTCTATTCTTTTTTTTTTTTAACAACCTTTAAAAATGTGAAAACTTGCCAGGCATGGTGGCTCATACCTGTAATCCCAGCACTTTGGGAGGCTGAGGTGAGAGGATTACCTGCCCAGGGGTTCGAGACCAGCTTGGGCGACTTGGCGAGACCTCCTCTGTACAATAAATCAAAAATTAGCTGGGTGTGGTGGCACACACCTGTGATTCCAGCTACTTGGGAGGCTGAGGTGAAAGGATCACCTGAGCCCAGTGGGTCAAGGTTGTGGTGGGCAAGAGTGTGACTCTGACTCAAAAATAAATAAATAAATAAAAATGTGAAAACCATTCTTAGCTTGTGGGCTACGCTAAACAGACTACAGGGCATAGTTTACTGCCCCCCAGTCTCTTCAGTACCTAGTAGGCATGAGTAAGAGCAAGGCATAAGTGAGTTAAATGGTGTATTTATTTGCTCAGGGCATAGTTTACTGCCCCCCAGTCTCCTCAGTACCTAGTAGGCATGAGTAAGAGCAAGGCATGAGTGAGTTAAATGGTGTATTTATTTGCCTTGGGTCTCTCCCACCTGTACAGGGCAGTGTTCCAAATCTGGGCTTACTAGCTGACCCAACATTCCCAGAGATATCCAAAGACCTATGTGAAGAAGGGAATGGGCTGCACCAGTTTCAAGTCTCTCTCCTTCTCCAGCACGATCAGCACTTACTTGCCTCTTCTTCCGCAGCCCCAGGGCCTTGTCTACGATGGCATGTGTCTCAGCCGCACTAACCAACACATCATGAACTGACGTGTCACTAAAAGCATATAAGACAAGGAGAAATCACAGTATTACAAACTAGAGCCAAGGCTGATGAGCAGATTCTTCCCTGTCTGAATTTAGTACTAACCGAAGGCAGGAAAATGTCCTGGGAGGCTCCATTGTTCAGATTATGGATTTTGAAGCACTTTTTATTCCTGTCTCAACACTTCCTGGATGCCAGCTCTGTGCCTAGTGATGTGCTCTGTGCTGGGGATGCAGTGTGGCATGGCCTGGTTTCTTGCTGGAGGCAATCCCAGGGGTGAGTCAGCCACCCAGAGGACAAGCCCAGAGCTCAAGTTGGTAGACTCTGCTAAAAGAGAAGCTCAATGCTGGGGGTCTGAACAGGATCCATACTGCTCCGGGGATTGGGAAAGGCTTAGGTACTAGAACTAGAGTCTACTGGAGGCATAGGCATTGGCCAGTCAGAGACTGGGCCTGGGCCATGGGTGGGGAGTTTTTTTTTGCAGAGGGCTGCCTACCTAAAGGTCCCGTGGGATGCAGGAGTATGTTTTCTTTGAGGAATGAAAGAAAGCCTATATGGTAGAAGTGTAGGGGGTGGTGTGGGATGAGGCTGTGCAGCACCGTGGGGTCAGGCTGAGCATTGTTCTTGATCCTGAGGCATGGGAAGCCATTAAGGGATGATATATCATGCCATGCTATACAGTATAATAGATGATATACAACATAGTACACAACCCAGGACGTGAAATTCAAAACAATAATAGCACACAGCATAACACACCACACCATACTACAACAAAACACACAGTAGTCTCATGTTGCCATCCACTGGGCCTTGAGATGGTGCTCCCAGCAGACCCTGCCCAAGGGCTTGTTAAACCCTTTTTGACCACGTCCTTGTTGGCAGTCTCCCCCTCCCCCCCCAAAAAACTCCCAGATTAGTGGCAGCAGGGAAATTCCACAGGTGTTTTATAGATTTATCTTTCAGGGGAAGGAGTTTTTGAAGTGATCCTGATTTTCATACCTGCCTAGTTGAGTCTGAAAGTGTCTTAGGCCAAGATGCTTCTGGGCCTTCTGCTGTAGTGAGGGGACTCTGGCATGTACCTCCTTGCCCAGTGACAGTCCTCCTGGGACCATTTGATGCTCAGCTGCTAAGTACTGGCTCTTACCACTTGCAATGGGGAGCTAGCAGGTCTCCTCTGCTGGTCCTGCTCTCTTACTGGCCATGTGCATTCTGAGTTCTTTGACCTTAGAAAATAAAGTCACCATATGTGGTAGACTATTTTTATACTGTTTTATTGATTTTTATTATTGAAATTGTAAAGCATTTTTGACAAAGCTCTCAAGTCTTTTCTTGATTTCTGTCACTGAAAAAAGAATATCTGTCAGTTAAAGAAGCTTCTGAATGAAAAAGTACATGGTTGTTTCTAACTTTTTTCTTAATCATACGAGACATTTTGCTGCTATCTATAAAATTCACACTGTTCTGTTGCTCAGAGGGTCCTGTGTAGGATCAGTGCCACTCACTGCGTCCATCCCTAGTCTGTCAAACTGAGACCATGGGAGTTCACCAACCAGTGGGTGGGGTGGGAGGATAGGGATGTTCTAAAACCCTGCTGCTTTGTAGCTGTGGAAAGTAGTTTTGAAATTCTGACCTGTGGGCCTTGTGAATTTAAGAAAGGTGTGAGAGCTAAGGGATTTAAAATTAATTTTATTCAGAACTTTTTGTTATTAAGAAACATTTCTTGAATGTCAGAGTTTAATGCTGGTAGAGTTATAAAATAGGGGGATTAATGTGTCTGTGTGGTGCATATTTTTCACCCTTGCCACCTTGTAAGATTTTAATTTGTACTCTTTGTGAAGGTGGTATTTCTGGAGGAGATAAATCCAAGAAAGGAGTAAAGCGGAAGGAGATTTCAGAAGAGAGCGGAGAGACAGCAAAGCGGCGGTCTGCTCGCGTGCGAAACACCAAGTGCAAAAAAGAAGAGAAAGTAGACTTCTAGGAGCTTCTGATGAAGTTTTTGCCATCCAGATACTGTACACACTTTTTCTGATTGGCAAAAACAAACTCACAAGCCGCCAGCCTACCCCACCATTTCTCATTCCATTGCCACCCTCTTCTCTAGGCACCTCCTTTGTGTTACCCTAACATCTGTGTAGATGTCTGAAGCATAGATCTCTCTGGATTGGGATCTTGGGTCATTCTCATCTCTCTCTGCTTCTGAACTTTCTGAAGGCAGGAGCTATGATTTGCTCATCTTTTGGGCGTTAGAGGCAACACACACATCCCCATGTACTCCCAGATGCCTACTTGCTGGAAGGCAAGGGGGCTGCTGTGCTTTGGTATAGATGCTGTGAACACCCCCAAAAGGGAACTTCGCTTCTGCTTTCGGGGCTTACTTGATTAACTCTGGGCTCAGCAGTTTCCATTTCATGCTGAGGAGGTGGAGGAGGAGTTTGTGAAGTGTTTCTTGGTTTTGCTGGTTCTTAGTGCTCTTCAGAAGAGCCTAGGAGAGGAGAAGGTACCAGTCTCCCCAGCGTTGGGAGGGACCTTGGATCTAGTGCTGATCTACATAGGTTTTCACTAGTCCTCCTCCTTTTTTGTCCTTGCTCTCTCACCTCCTTCAGAGGCTTTATGGTCCTCCATTCCTGAACCTTCTTGGCATTTATAGTACTGGTAGGTGGACTTTCTTGATATACCCATTCCTCTGCTCTTAGCTGAACGGAAAAAGCGATTCATTTGCACCAGGTCATCATCTGTCAGCCTTCTAATATTTTATTGGCACTTTTTTTTGTCTGCTGGGGCTTCCTCTCCAATCTTCTGCGTCTTTGTGAATTTATACCTTTGTTTCCTTCATAGTTACTGGAGTGGAGTCTGGGAGGTGACCACCTGTGTTGTTGTTTTATTTCATGTCAGATTATTTCAGTGGCCATGAATTGAAGCAGAGAAGGAGAGACCAAAAGTTGAAGCCAGAAGGTGGATTGTAAATTTGTTTTGCAACAAGATTCCTAATTTTCTTAATTTGTTGTCTTTCTGTCTCTGTGGTGAAGGCGAAATGCTTAGAAATCACTATTATTCTCAGGAAGTATTTGCTATAAGACCAAAATGCTGAATTTCTCCTAAGGCATAGTACCAGGAGGTGTCCCTTTGAAAGAGCTGCGGCATATATTGCCTTAAGAAGTGTGCAATATTGTGCTTTTATGAAACTTGAAGGAAGGATTTAGAGACTTTTTTTTTTTGAGTTAGAGTCTCACTTTGTCTCAGTGCTGGGCTCAGGTGGTTTTTCCACCTCAGCCTTCCAAGTAGTTGGAATTACAGGCACGTGCCACCATGCCCAGCTAAATTTTTGATTTATTGTAGAGATGCAATCTCGCCAAGTTCCCCAGACTGGTCTTGAACCCGTAGGATTAGGTAATCCTCTCATCTCAGCCTTCCAAAATGCTGGGATTATAGGCATGAGCTACCATGTGGCAGAAATTTTTTTTTTGGAGTTGGTGTCTTACTCTGTTGCCCAGGCTGGAGTGCAGTGGCACACTCGTGGCCACCGCAGCCTCAACCTGCTATGCTCAGGCAATCCTGACTCCTCAGCCTTCCAAGTAGCTGGAACTATAGGTGTGCGCTACCATGCCCAGCTTATTTTTTGATTTTGTAGAGACAAGGTCTCACCAAGATGCCCGGGCTGATCTCAAACCCCTGAGCTCAGGCCATCCTCTGCTTTGACCTCCCAAAGTGCTGGGATTACAGGCTTGAGCCACTGCACCCCGGCCCTAGAGACTTTTTTTTAAATGGGAGGAGACATTCCAATGGTTTCAGTGATGAAAACAGAAAAAGAAGCAGCAAAGAGAAAGTACAAAACATGCATGTGGAATAGCAAGGAATTAAGTTAGGTTGGGCTAAAGGTTATGCCATTAAAAAAAAAAAAATCCTTGACTGGGCTCAGTGACTCAAGCCTGTAATCCCAGCACTTTGGGAGGCCGAGGTAAGGGACTGCCAGAGTCCACGGGTTCAAGAACAGCCTGGGCAACTTGGCAAGACCTCATCTCTATAATAAATAAAAAAATTGTCCAGGCATGGTAGCACGCGCCTTCAGTTCCAGTTACTTGGAAGACTGAGGCTGAAGGATCCCTGGAGCCCAGCGGTTGATGCTGGGGTGACCGTGAGTGTGCCACTACACTCCAGTCTGGGTGACAGACTGATACTCTGACAAAAAAAAAAAAAATCCTTAACAAAATACTTGGGACAAAGATACATAGTATCTCAAGTATCACAGTAAGCTTGTAATACCACATGTATTTTTTTCTCAAAACATGCAAATAAAACAAGGAAGATAAAAGCCTTAAAGAAAGAAAGAAAGAAAGAGCTACAGTACTATGCTTTGGTTGACAACTCCAAGCGGTCTGAGTGACCCCATCTTCCCCTTAGCCCTGCTTTCCTACCCCAGGGTCTTATTCCCTAGCCCCCTTTATATAGAATGGGTACTCTTTTCTTAACTTTATTTTAGTTGTTGTTTTCCTGTGTGGTTTTAGTGTCTGATTCTTTGAATGGTCAGGCAAGAACAACATGATAACTTGCTTGATGGAGTGAGTATAGTATTTGAATGAAGACATTCCATGTACCCTGAGTGCTTATGCCTTGGAGAGCTGGATTAAGAGGATGCCACTAGGGTGGCCAAAATGTGGTCCTTGTGTGGAGTCTGAAAGGATGGTGCCTATTAGGAGAGGTCTCTGCATTCCCAAGGATGGGCCGGTTCCGCGGCTTTGTGAGGATCTATGTGGGACCAAGTCCAGATAGGCCTCATGTTCCCTACACTCTAACTACCCACTCCCTTTGTCCTTGCTCGCTAGGCTCCCTGAGGTCCTAGAACACACCAGGTGCTCGCTGGCTTACGCTTTTGGACCTGCTCTTGTCCTACCTCTTTGCATGGCCAGCTCTTCTCCTTTGGTGTTAGCATGAACATCATTCCCTCTGAAAGGCTTTCACTGACCTTACTTTCTAAAGCAGGGCCCTTGTGACCCCCAGTCTCAAGCACTGTGTCACGATTGATCCTTATTTGGATTGTTTTGTTCACCTGTTTATTGCCATCTCCTTCTTTAGCAGGTAAGCTTACTGTAGGTAGGGTCTGCCACACTTCTGACTGCTGAATCTGATGCCCGCACAGTGCCTGGCATGTGGCTGGCACTCAGTAATAATCTGTTGATGGAATGACTGAACAAGTCAGGGTACAGACCAGATGTCAGCTCACAAAGCCCTGGACAGAGGTGGCACCTCCTGCAGGCCTGGGCTCTCACCCCACTCATTTTAGCCTTCTTTCTGGCTCAGATTTAGTTTCTCTATTAGGAAGAATTCAGATGCTGTGCCAGAATGTGTGGTGTGACTTTGTGATTTTGCATGTTCTGTGCTGGTTAAGAAAACTGGATGCTGAGGAGGAGGACGATTCCTTTAATAACTACGAAATCCAATCAGAAGCTAAAATGGAAACCTTTCCAAGTATGGGGTCTCATAGACTGTCATTTGACTCAGCCATATTTATGGAATCTGGTAGGAGTTGAACACTGATCATTTCCTATTGGGAATTTTTCTTCTCACTATCTATAACATGCTTATATTTTATTCTGGGAGAATGGTTCTGGGTTATTTTTCTAAGTGTAGTCAAGTGACTGCCTGGATTAGTCTTAGGCCTGAGCCCTGTGATCTGCCATAAGGTCTGCTAAAATGTCCAGGCTCATGTTTGCTGTGTTTCCTTAAGGTTGAATTCAGAGGCTTGGCTTTGCAAATTGGATGTATCTGAGCACAACTATTGAGTGAGATCAGTGTACATGGCAGCAACTGGTGGTGGATCCTTTTGATATCCATTTAGAGGTGGAGATTCAGACAGGTTTGCTCACAGTTGTGAGAGCTAGAGCTAGACATGTACCTCAGCAGCCCTGATCTCAGCACCACAATGTGGTATCGTGTCTACCTGGATCAGGTGAGGGAGGGAGGGCACAGGTTCTCCCCTCCCAAAGAGAATAGGAGACCATGGGATGGAAGGTCCTCTTCATTCAAATCCGATTGTCCTTATTCCCCGGGCAGAGAAGCAGGATGTGCATGAATTCCTGCTGGAGAACTTGACCAATGGTGGCATCCTGGAACTGATGATGCGCTACCTGAAGGGCATGGGCTACAAGTTCTTGCTCAAGTGGCCGCTGGGCCTGGCGGAGGTCGTGCTCAGCGTCTACCACAGCTGGCGGAGGCATAGCACCAGCCTGCCCAACCCACTGCTGAGGGACTGCAGCAACAAGCACATCAAGGTTGGGGTCTCTCAAGGGCCGGCATTGGACTGGGTCTAGTGAACAGGGACAGGGACCGTCAGAGGTATGGGGCTGCTGTTGTGCTCAGCCCCCCTGGCTGTGTCTACTTGTGGTCCTGGACACTGGGCTACTGCGGGGCTTGAAGTAGGAAGTCATGGGACCTGGTTTGTGCCCAGAAAGATCTCTGGTAACTGAATGGAAGATATACTCGAGTGAGTGGGCATGGGGGGCCGTCAAGAGGCTGCTGCCACCTGAGTGGTGGTGGTGGCTGAGACTCATGGTGGTACTGGGGTAGGGGATTCTGGAGGCAGAGCTGGTAGGATGAACTGGACAAAGGATATGAGGGAAGAGAGTCATAGGGAGGCTTTTCGGGTCAATGACTGAGATGGAGGAGAGCTCACCAGGAAAGGCTTGGGGAAAAGGGAAGCATCTGGTGTGTTTGAAGTGCCAGGACTGTGACCAAGTGAAAAAACAGAAATATAGAAGCTAGGTAGGCTCTTAGGGGAGTAGTGGGGGCCTCCAGCAGTTGGGGGCTAAGCCTTTCTCTGTCTCGTCTGCCTGCTACACTCCACGCTCCAGGCTCCTCCACTGGATAACTATTGAAGCTCAAGGGAACACAGGGTGTTCCGGCCCCCTACTCGTATTGGAGGGGGAACACTGAATGTTAAGGCAGGAGCACAGTGGTCTTTCTGGCTGAGGGCATAGAAGGTAGAGGAGCTTATGGGGTCAGTGGTCCTTTGCTAGGCACCGTCTACTCGGATACCTCAGAGACTACCTTTTGGCAACTTCTGCCTACTAAGCCTCCCCCTTTCCGGGGGCAATTGTGGAACAGGAGGAGTCAAGGGTTTGGTTTCCAGGCATACCAGGCTGATCATTCCTAAGCTGTGCCTGCTGGGCAAGTGCCTCCTTATTGCAGAGCCTCAGCTTACTCGAGTGCTCTGGGGATGGTGCGCCAGCCTCCAGGCACTTTTAAAGGTTGAGAGCTATAGTTTGGATGCAGCATCTTGGCAGGTGACGGGGCTGCATCTTCTACAGGACAGTCTCAGAATTCTGAAGACGGCTTTCCAGCCCCTTCCAAATATTGTCCCAACATAGATCTATGTGCCTCTTCTTATGTTCAGGCAAGTAGCCATCGATTATCTCTTATGAAATGTAAAGTAGACCCAGCCTGTGTAACACAGCCAGATCCTGTCTTCAAAAAAATGAAAAAGAGGCCAGGTGTGGTGGCACATGCCTGTAGTCCTAGCTTACTACTTAAGAGGCTGGAGTGGGAGGATCACATGAGTCCAGGATCTCAAGGCTACAATGAGCTATGATTGTGCCATTGCACTCCAGTCTGAGTGACAGAGTGAGACCTTGTCTCTCAAAAAATAAAAATAAACAAATTGAAATGGAAAGTAGATAGAGAAAAAAATATATACAGACTTGAGATAACTATTATTTTTATCAAAAAGTAAATTTTAAGCCAGGCACCAGTGCCTGTAATCCCAGCAATTTGGGAGGTGGAGGTGAGAAGATTCCCTGAGCCCACTGGTTCGAGACCAACCTGGGCAACTTGGCGAGACCTCAGTTCTATAATAAATAAAAAAATTAGCCGGGTGTGGTGGTATGCACCTGTAGTTTCAGCTACTTGGAAGGCTGAGGCAGAAGGATTGTCTGAGCCCAGCAGGTTGGGCCTGGGTGACAGAATGAGACTACGACTCAAAAAAAAAAAGTAAATTGTAGTTTGGCTTCCTCTTACCTTCTACACTCTGACGGGTCTTTGTGACATTGTTCTTGACCTTCCTGTGCCTTTCCTGCAGGACATGATGTTCGTGTCTCTCTCCTGCATGGAGCTCCAGCTGGATTAGTGGCTGCTGACCAGAGGCAGAAGCTCTGCAGGTAGGAGGCATTGTTTTCTGTGGCAGTGCTGATTCCTGAACTCCCAGCAGCCAGGAGAAAGCTGAACGGGGGGCAGCTGAGTCATGGAATTCAGACTTACGTCTGCAGTAGGCACATTTTCTGGGTTGGCTTGTTAGGGTGCCAGAGAAATCAGGACATTCAAGAAATGGGTAACAGCAGCTGAACCCCCAGAGGGAGCCACCTGCCTGCTTTTGCTGTTGCTTGGGATTGAAGGAAACAGGATCTCAGTTTTGATGTGACCATTTGATGCTTTATGTGTCCCCAATAATTTTTCCACTACCACCTGGTGGAATGCAGATATGCTCAAACTCAGTCTATAAAATTTCTTCCTGCCTCCTACTCTTGGAGTCTTGGCATCTCTAACTGGTTAGACCTCTCTGATACCTGCCACTCTAAGGCTTCAAGGGACCCAGGATATCCGTGGAGACAGGGTGGGTGTAGTGAGGGCTGAGGGCAATTTAGAGGGAGCAGAAGAGCATTTGAATGCTACTCATGAAGTTAACTTGGCTCCTTATGTTTTTCAGTGTCTCCTCGGAACAGCCCTACTGGTGTGGTGAATGGCAGATTTGGGCCCTACTTCCCAGGGACCCACTGCTTGGGTGACCTTTTACAGCTGTCATTCGCTTCATCCCAGCGTGACTTATTTGAGAATGGCTGGCTGGAGTTTGTGGTTCGTGTTTACTGGCTGAAGGCTCGCTTCCTGGCACTGCAGGTTGGTTCCATGGTCAGCTGCTTGGGGAACATGCCCTGGTACCTGGCAGGAAAGGCAAAAAACTGACCATGTTGAGAATGTGTGTGTGTATGTGAATGCTCATGTGCATGCCCACCACCTGCCCCAGCACTTAGCTTGGCATGAGAAAGTGGAGAGTTGGCGGGGAGTACTCAGCGTCTCAGAAATCCAGACATGACCACCCATCTGTAAAACTCCTCAGTATAACCACTAAGCTCTGAAAAGGCTCTCTCTGACTCCTGCTCAAGATTGCCTTCTGGTCTTGACCTTTTGCTTATGTTTTCCTGAAGGAGTCTGAGTGAGTACTTGAATGGATGCAGAGCTTTCTAGAAGGGAATTATCTACCAGCCTTGTAAGAGTTCTGGGAATACTTCTCTTCAGAGACTGGTCTGGAAGGCTGGGGTGGATTGACTGTTACCCAGCACCTTGCACACAGTGGTACCTGATACATGTGGTAGAATGAGGCAGAGATTGCCAGGGTCCTGTTAGCAGCCATTTGATATGAGGGTAGCAACACTGATGTCCTGGAATTAGGACAGTCCTGGAATTAGGACAGGTCTAGGTCGTAATCCTGGCTCTGCCAGATACCCAGCCTTGCTCAAGTGTCTTCAGTGTCCTCATCTGTAAATGGGGTTGATGATACCTCCCCTCACAGAGTTGTGGTTTGATTATCACTCATTTAGCAAGTATTTATTGAGCCCCAACTATATGCAAAGTCTTGTTTAAGGAGTATAGCAGTAATTGGATAAAAAACACCCTCATGGCATCCACAGTCTAGTGAACTCAAGGATGTAAGGCACCTGACACAGCACAGTTAGCCTTCTGACCCCTCTTTTGACCTGGTTTTCCTTCTGACCAGGGAGACGTGGAGGAGGCCCTGGAGAACTATGACATCTGCACAGAAATGCTCCAGAGCTCTGCTGCCATCCAGGCAGAGGCAGGGGCTGAGCAAAGAGACATTGTCATCCAGCTGCCCAGCCTCCATAATGACTCCATTGTTTCCCTGGAGGAGGTGAGTGGGAGTTTTTTTAATGGTGTTTTCTTGGTCAAAGATGTATTCTAAGTTGGCCCAGTTAGTCTAGGCCTGACCTGTCTCAGGAGCGAGAGAGCCACCCACATGCTGAGCAGGGCCTCTGGAGGGAGGGCAGGAGAGGTCTGGGGGAGGCCACCCTAGCACACTAGGGCACTGCAGATCCTTGATGAATAGCTCATTCAAGCAGCAGGTGTGGAAGTTCCTACAAGCAAGATTTAGAAATAGTTATTGCTCAGCTCTTCTGGCTACATGTTGCAGTCACTCCAGTGGGAATAGAAGGAAATATCAGCTAAAGCAGACCAGTGGGCTGATCATGGGGCTGGATCAGCAGTGTGTGGTACATATGCCAGGTTCTACTTGGGTGGAACTTTTCTCATTGTGTGGTTTCAGACTCCACTGCAGCTCCATGCCTGTGACATGCCCACGTTGGGTGAAAATGGCCTTTAGACTTTTGCTGAGTGGTTTCAGGGCAAGTCTAGGTGTAGTTCCCTGCTGCCTGTACACTAGGGTCATGCTAAGCCCCATGTGATCGTCCGTGGTGTGTGTCAACCTCTGGCCCAGACCTGCCGAGTCTCTGACAGCCTGGAGCTCTGTAGTTCTGCAAATCTGGTTCATTGCACTGTGACCAGATAGTTGTCCATCTATTTTGGCAGATGCTGTTCTAGAACCCCTTTGCTTCTAGGTCAGTTTTTGGTTTTTGGTGTTTGTTTTTAAAGAAGGGAATGCCTTGACCTTAATAGAAATACTGGGACAAAAACCCAACTATATATACATGTACACACACACACACACACACACACACACACACACACACACACACACACACACACTTAGCTGGGTGTGGTGGTGCATGCCTCTCATCTCAGCTTCTTGGTAAGTTAAGGTGGGTGGATTGCTTGAGCCCAGGAGTCTGATGACAGCCTGGGTAACATAGTGAGACCTGGTCTCAAAAATAAAACAAATAAATAAATCACATGCATTTAATATAAATACTGATAGAGTAGGTGGAGTAATTTTGATCCTCCTTATCTGGGTCTGATAAATGCAAATGCTGGCCAGATTCAGGGAAGATGTAAGGGGTTTGCCCTCAGACAGCATTTCTGGGCCTTTTTAAGACTGAAAAGAACCTGAAGTCTCTAGAGCAGTGCCAGTCCCTGGAGGAGATTCAGCGGCTGTATGAAGCAGGTGGCTACAAGGCTGTCATGCATCTGCTCCGTCCCACTTTGTGCACCAGTGGGTTTGACCGAGCCAAACACCTGGAGTTAATGACTTCCATTCCTGAGAGGCCAGCACAGCTGTTGCTGCTGCAGGTGTGTGTTGCCAATGTCCCTCACCCCTGCTCACACCTTTGCTTGCTTGTTTATGTGTTTATTCCTGGAGCTTCTGAGACAGCCCTTGAGAACACAAGAGAAAAATGGGAGTCAAAATCACTAGTCTAATCTCCAGGAAAATGCCAATCAGAAGATATGGTCAAGACTAGGGAAAAGTTAGAACCTAGGAGTGCAGGTTCTAGGGTTCTGTGAGGCTCAGGGTAAGCCCCATACTTGACTCTGAACTTCTTGGTGGCAGAGGAGAAAGAAAGAATAGTCAGGACATCACCTGTCCATCCTCCTGTTTTTTCATCTGTCTCTTTTGTTGTTGTTGTTACTTTTTAAATCAGTATTGAGTAGATATAAAAATGGATAAAATATCTGTGCAGTGTAAAGGATCAAGATAAAACAAAGATCCACGTACAGTTTTGTAGGTTTTTTTTTTCTCTTCTACCCCAGTACTTAGTTGGAGAAGAAGAACATCAGCATCGTGTTTGAAGCCACATGTGCCCTGCTGGCTCCCTCTGTGTCCTTCAGGAAGAAACTCTTTTAAAAACAAATTTTTTTAAAAGATGTTGAGTACAATTCAGGGTTAGGTATACAAATGTTCATTATGCAGGTACCCTTGTTGATGAGGTGTGCCCCCCACCCCCAGCAGTTTCCCACTACTGCCAATCCCTTTCTTATAGTATTATGATAATTGTTCAAGGTCCGCTTATTGAGAATATGTGATACTCAGTTTTTTGTTTCTGTGATAGGTCACTCAGTATTATAGATTCTATCTAAGTTGTTGTGAAGTTAATAATTCTGTCCTTCTTTATGGCTGCATAATATTCCATCATGTACATGTGCCACAATTTTTTTAAACCCTGTCCTCTTTTGATGAGCAGCACAGATGGTTCCATGTTTTTGCTATTGTGAATAATGCTGCAATAAACATGCATGTGCAGGTGTCTTTTTCATAGAGGGGTTTGAGTTCCTCGGGGTATATTCCCAGTAGGGAGATTACAAGGTCGTATGGAAGGCTGATTTTTAGATCTTTTAGGAATCACCAAACTGTTTTCACAGAGGTTGTACTTGTTTTACCACCAACAGTGTAGAAGTGTTCTATTTTCGCCACATTCTCTCCAGTATCTGTTGTTGTTTTTTTTTTGAGTTGGAGTCTCACTCTGTCGCCCAGACTAGAGTGCAGTGGCTGCTCCTGGCCACTGCAGCCTCGACCTGCTGGGCTCTGGCGATCCTTCTGCCTCAGCCTTCCAAGTAGCTGGAACTATAGGCGTGCGATACCACGCCTGGCTAATTTTTTGATTTATTGTAGAGATGAGGTCTCACCAAGTTGCCCAGCCAGGTCTCGAACCTGTGGGCTCAGGCAATCCACTCACCTCAGCCTCTCAAAGCACGGGATTACAGGCTGAGCCACCGAGCCCAGCTATCTGTTGTTTTTTGAGTTACTGATGATGGCCATCCTGACTGGAGTTAGGTGGTATCGCAGTGTGGTTTTAATTTGCATTTCTTTGATGAGTAGTCAGGACTGAGCTTTTTTTTTTGAGTTGGAGTCTCACTCTGTCGCCCAGACTGGAGTGCAGTGGCCGCTCCCGGCCACCGCAGCCTCGACCAGCTGGACTCCGGCGATCCTTCTGCCTCAGCCTTCCGAGTAGCCGGAATTACAGGCGCGCGCTACCATGCCCGGCTAATTTTTTGATTTATTGTAGAGATGAGGTCTCGCTGCCCAGGCGGGTCTTGAACCTGTGGGCTCAGGCAATCCACTCACCTCAGCCTCCCAAAGGCGCGGGATTACAGGCTAGGCCACCGAGCCTGGCTAGACTGAGCATTTTTTCGTGTATCTGTTGTCTGCTTGTAAGTCTTCTTTTGAGAAGCATCTATTCAAATTTTTTGCCCACTTTGTAATGGGGCTGCTTGTTTTTTTTCTTTTCAGCATGTTTGAGTTCCTTTTAGAGCCTAGATGTTAGGGCTTTGCCAGATATACAGTTGGCAAATATTTCTTCCCAGTCTGTGGGTTGTCTCCCCACTCTCTTGATGGTTTCTGTGACTTTGCAGAAGCTTGTCAGTTTGATAAAATCCCACTTGTCTATCTTATCTCTTATGGCATGGGCACTTTAATCAGGAATTGGTTGCCAGTTCCAATTTCCATAAGAGTGTCTCCTCTATTTTCTAAGGTTTTTATAGTTTGAGATTTTATGTTTAGGTCCTTATTCATTTAGAGTTGATTTATGTATATGGTGATAGGTAGGGGTCTTGTTTCTTCTTCTACATGTGGTCAACCA
>JAPVLO010004032.1:0-17541 GCA_027257055.1 Cephalopachus bancanus
GAAAATGTCCGTTCTATTTCCACATTCACATCTAGTCAAATTCCCTTTGCTAATTTTCATATTAGGCTTGGGCCTGAGAGACTAGGGCACATAGCAGGGACACTGTGGGAAAGGAAGAAGAGTCATAATGATGCGATTCTCTGAGTCTGCCCTTTCCAACATGATACTGAAGAGAAGACACTGAAGTCCAATATAATGAATCTTCAGAAGAATTTTCTTCATGCACAATATCATCACATATTTTCCCACCATCACATATTCTGGGGCCCCAGCTACCCAGCCTCAAATGGTTTAAATTCAAGGTTGGACACTGAAGGATTTAGGTAAGGATATGCAACTCTCATAGTGTGAGCGAGATATTATGGATTATATATGAATATGATGATCATGAAACATGTATCTGGTTGAAAATTTTAACAACAGGAAACAAAAAAATAGATGTTAATTGTTGGGAAATGAGGGATGTCTTCATAAGAAGGAGTCACATAGATGAGGTCAGCACGATGAAAGAGAAGTCAGTTTGTATTTGATTTTTTTAAATGAGTTACATAAAAGGAACAGATTTTGTTCCAGTTTACGGTTTGTTCATGGATATCATGAAACCTTTTTCCAAAAAAGAGGTTTTTCCCTGACTGGGCGTGGTGCCTCAAGCCTGTAATCCCAGCACTTTGGGAGGCCAAGTCAGAGAATTGCCTGAGTCCAGGGATTTGAGACTAGTCTGGGCAACTTGGCAAGACCTCGTCTCTACAATAAATCAAAAAATTAGCCAGGCATGGTAGCACGTGCCTGTAGTTCCAGCTACTTGGAAGGGTGAGGTGGAAGGATTGCCTGAGCCCAGCAGGTCGAGGCTGCAGTGGCCGTCAGCATGCCACTGCACTCCAGACTGAGCAACAGAGTGAGACTCCTACTCAAAAAAAAAAAAGAGAGAGAGAGAGAGGGCATTTCTTTAAAAAAACAAACAACCATGATTTTAAACCCCAATTCCCTTAAAAACTGTGATAGGTTCAAAAGAAGCTCCATATGCATACTTTGCCCATGAGACTTACTGGGTCTCCTTTTCCCATGATTTAGAGACAGCTTTATTTACAAGCCTACTCACTCTGCTCCATTTGGTCAATCTACACATGTTCATTGAAACACAAAAATAAGAAGTCGGTTCAAAGAGAAGCTGTTCCTTTACAGAAGAGCATTTTACATTTTGTAAGTGTCTTTATAAATAACCTCTCATATTAGACAGGAGAGACACTGTTTTAGGAGAAAGAAAAGGGAAACCCAAAATAATTGAATGCCTACTGTGTGCCAGGTACTTCACAAACATTACTATATTTACTCATTATGATACCTTATGAAGCATGTGTTATGCTTCCCCATTTATAGGGGGGAAACAATACAAATAAAGGACTTGCTCCAGGTAACAAAGGAGGAAGAGGCAGGATTCCAACCCAGGTGTGACTACTCAAAGCTCTTAACATTGTTCCACGCTGCATCACTCTAGACTGTCCCTGCATTTCACAACTGAAGGTCAATGTGAGGCAGAGAGAGGCAAAGTGATTTTCTCACAGATCACAGATCGCTTTCATTGCCCAGATCAGAAAACAAATCTCTATCTGGCATTACTGAGACCAAGTCAAAAATATGATCAAAATAGTTTCTTAGCCTGCTTTTGTCAAGATTCTTCTCACTCACCCAGACTCCAAGGCAATGCCTATAAGTCATAATGTTCATTTATCAGCTTGGTTGTCTCATTAATTTTAAAAGCATTTATTGCGCACCTATCATGTGCCCCAGACTAGGTAAGACTTTGATGACATTAGGATGAATGAAACACTGGACAGGATGAGCTTGAGGTTTAATAAGAAAATTATATGAATTAAGGAGAGACACATAGAAGAAATTAAGTTCAATAAACTGCTGCAGCTATGAGAACAAAAGTAAGTTCAGGGAATGATGGAGACACAAAGGAGTGATCTAGCTGAGGGATGTCAGGAAAGTTCCCACAAAAGAAGACTCCTTAAGCCTGAGTGCTGAAACATCAGTGTTTGTCAAAACCAATAGTGGGGATATTCTGAGAGTGGGAAGGATATGATAGGCAGAAGGTGTAACAGACTAAAAAACATGGACCAACAGTAATTTGCATGACAATCACTGAAACGGAGAGTCAAAGAAAACAAGGAACCAGATAATATCCAAGATGAAGAAAAGTCTTGAATACTACAAAAGAAGATTAACCTTTTTTTGTAGGCAACAGGAAACCATCAAAATAAATTTAAACAAATAAATAATATAGTCTTATTTAGGATATAAAGATATTTCCAGAAACAACAGAGAGGATGGATTAGTGAAATGTAGACCAAAGAAAAGGAAACCTTTTAGGGAACTCCTATAACAATCTAAGGAGAGGGCTTAACTGAGGATAGCGAAGAGAAAATAAGAGAAGTGAAGAAAGTGGAATCCCCAAGACAGCTAATTTTGCCCGTGTCCTAGTTCCTTGCAATGTGAATAGTTCAATATATGTCTTTGGGTTGAAATGCTCTACCTATCAGTACATGCTGTGGAAGTGACTGTGCCTATACAGACAGAATGAACTGGGAAAAGAACAAAAGTAGGGGGTTCTCCAAAGAAAATGAGAGACAACACATGTTTGGGGTTTATTTATCCACAAAAGTTCTCAAAGTTATCACCCCCCCAAAAACTCGTTCTTATACAACCCAAGCACAATGCTTCCCAGCTGGACACTGAGCAAGGAGCCATCTGTCTATGACGGTGCCAGATACCTCAGGCAGATGTTTAGACTGAGTGTGCCTTTTTTTCTCTGAGTTATTTTGTCCCACTGCTATCATTATACGTCTTCTAAAAAATTATTGAAGTGATGTGGAAGGAAAATATATTGAAAAATCAAAGACTAACTTTACCACTAGCTTGTTCTGTGGTTTTCTACATGCCACATAGCCTTTCAGGGGCTTTTTTTTTTCTTAATTGATTCTCAAACCACAAAAGATTGCTTAGCCCTCACTCAAATGGGAAAATTGCAATGAATTGAACATTCTCTCAGTTGAATCTACTCCGTCCTTCCTTCCTGTGCAGGACTCCATAATAAGAGGACCTACATGCCATTGAGTAAGTAGGTGATAGTCATTGTTTCTATATTGTGCTGGGATGAATGGGCTGATGGGTATTCTGCCAGAAAATACAAGTCCCAAGCTTACAGACACTGCTTAACATTTATAAGGAGTAGAAGGAAATCCACCTTTATAGGTACTGCTTTGTCACCGTGGTAGCCTTGCCTTTCATGCCCTTTCTCCCATATGCATGCCTGAACTCTATCCTTGTGTTAAACTCCATCATTTACCCCAAATCCCTAAGCATCCATGAGGTGAAATACATGGATTTATTTCATTAAAGGATAAAGGTGTCATTTATTTATGTGACCTGTTACATGAAGCACAATCCATAACTAAAAATCCATTGTGATGGAGAGAGAAAATTTAGGGGGTGATGAAACTCACCACTGAAGGTGGTGGAAAAATTCTTCACAGAATTCTTTATATAAAGTATTCTTGCATTTATATATTCTAAAACTAGCATAGAGGGATAGTAAAAAGATCTGGGAACTAAGGGACAGAATAAATTTGTCTTATTTTCCCCTTTGCCATTGATTGTTTGACCTCAGAGAATTGACTTATTCAGTTCAATTTTGGTATTACTGAAGTGAGATTAATAATACCTTCCTCTCTAACCTTAGAGGGATGTTAGGAAATTTTATTGTAATTAGGTAGACAGTAGTTTTTAAAACTATAGCATGCTGTTCAAGTATATCCCTGTCATTTTGTTACTGAATGTTCATTTATTTCAATAAGCTACAGAAACAAAGTGGTAAGCGAATAAAATCAGAGCTTCTCTGATTCACAAAGGTTCAGGGGACCCAGAACTTCTTCTGCAAAGCCTTTCTTTTTTTTTTTTTTTTTTTTGAGTTGGAGTTTCACTCCGACGCTCAGACTGGAGTGCAGTGGCCGCTCCCGGCCACTGCAGCTTCGAACCACTGGCTCCGGCGATCCTTCCGCCTCAGCCTTCTGAGTAGCCGGAATTACTGGCGCATACTACCATGCCCAGCTAATTTTTGATTTATTGTAGAGATGAGGTCTTGCCAAGTTGCCCAGGCAGGTCTTGAACCCGGGGGGCTCAGGCAATCCACTCACCTCAGCCTCCCAAAGGAGCAGGGTTACAGGCTGAGCCACCGAGCCCGGCTTGCAAAGTCTTTCATAAGGTCCTCTTCCTCAGCAACTTCTAAAGGTGGTCTTTAACAGAACCCATGCGTCCTACTGAGTATAGTAAGAAAAAGAATGCTCTGGTCTAAACCACAACTTGTATTAGTGGGAGAGCTGAGCTAAGCAGAATCAAATGCTTTTCCCAGGTGATACAGAAAGTTCATGAAGAACACGACACATGACAAAAAAAAAACATATTTCTGCAAGTTCAGTATCTGTATGAATTAAACCTTTGCTTGATTTCATTGTCTCAGTAACACTAGTATCTTCTTCAAAGGTGTGCGTGGAAAAAGAAATATCCCATGGTCCTGAGAAATCCTACCAGGGTGCCTGAATTTTTAATGGACTTACCTGGTCTCAAGAGCTGAGTTTACCATTATTTTTCTTTTTATCTATGGTATATATAGCTACTGTGTTAGCAAATGTTGCCATCATGGTACATCTGGAGATGTCTGTCTTAGACATCAAGGAGAAAGATCATCTCCATCAATGGTTGCATCACCCAGATGTTTTTCTTCCACTTCCTCGGTGGAACAGACATTTTTTCTCTTTCTGTGATAACGTTTGACCACCCCATGGCCATCTCCAAGCCCCTGCACTATGTAGCTATCAAGAGTAGAGGGCGATGACTGCCCTCATTGTGGTCTCCTGGGTGGGAGGCTTTGTCCACACCATTGTGCAGATTTCTCTGTTGTTCCTACACCCCTTCTGTAAACCTAGTGTTGCTGATGGCTTCTACTGTGATGTCCCTCAGGTCCTCAAAGTCGCCCGCCCTGACACTTCATACCGGTCACAAACTGGAGAAGACAGAAGGAAAGCCATTTCTACCAGCACAGCTCACATCACTGTGGTGACCCTGCATTTTGTGCCCTGCATCTGTGTCTAGGCATGGCCCTTCACTGTCCTCCCCATGGACTGAGCTGTCTCTATCACCTTCACTGTCATCATCCCTGTCCTGAACCCCATGATCTACACCCTGGAGAACCAGGAGATGAAGTCAGCCATGAGGAGACTGAGGAAAAACTCATGCTTTTTGAAAGAAAATAACCTCATTATTGATTGTAGATTGAAATGCAAGTATGTAATTAGATTATTTTCTTTAAATATTAGCTGCCAAACATTGGGACTCAGCCCTGCGCAGACAATCAACTATAGCAGGTTGGTGCAGACACAAAGTATCAGTGACTTGGAACACTGGCATTGAGGAGGAACATAAGCAGAAACTCAAGCAGGAAGAACATAGCCTTTGAAGAACAACTGACAGCAAGCAGGGCACAAATGTGAAATATAATAGAAGTTTGTGGATGCCCAGGAAATAAAGTAAAAGACAGTGCTGTGGTGTGTAGACATGCAGCAGGTAGCCAGGACATCTGTCTCAACAGCACGGCTCCTACAGCTAAGTCCCAGTCCATCAATAGCTATCCTTGACTATTCATTTAACATCTACTATGTACGAAACACGGGTAGAAAACATTCTTTTCTATCACTTCTGCTTTGCCAGTAATTTTGAACTTTCTTTTTAAATCAACTCACCTACAAAATTCACTAGCACAACCTCCAAAACCATTTAATACATATAAAGAACTATACATAGCTTTTGAAGAGTTCCTTTTGCCTTTCATTCCCCTGACTTTGTCAAAATTGGATGTGACCTTGAACTTATACAATCTGATTTTGTAAAAACCCCCAAAATATAACTACAGAAATATCAAGAATCTTGAACTACTTATCCTACTGTTCATCCCACCATCTCTGACATAAGCCAGTTTGACAAGTTGAAAAAATAACAATCTATATCCAACCCAATAAATATTTTTATTTTTCATGTGTGCAATTATTTATCGTGTTCTTTACTACTGTGTTAATATATCGTGGTGTATTAAAAATGTCTCACAGAATGTCAGATTAGTATTTCTAATTCTCCTTTATATTTCCAGAGTCTAGGATAGTGCCTGACCTATAACATGCTATTAATAAATGTCAACTGAATCTATTGAATGGAAGAAAATGAAGTATGCAAAAGATGATACAAATTCTAGTTCATCTTTAGTTTCCAGTATATAAAACTGACTTTATTTCTTGAACACATACTTCTTCATGGAAGCCAGAGGAAATAGAAATGGCTGCATCAGAATGTACTATGATCTTGTACTCAATGCCTTAGTATCCATCTGTGTCTTTATAAGGTCACCAAATCAAGAGTTAGATTCAAAAACTTTGTTTGAACCCATGTGTACAATAGAATAGAAACATCCTAGAGTAAATGAACATTGGTACACATAGAAACTCATTTATTAAGAGTTCCAATCAGCCTGTATTCTAAGTATGTACAGACAGATCCTTGAGATACTTGAAGTAAATGAAATTGTACACAGAGGATGAGATTTATTTCCTCTTTCCTCTGCCTGGAGGATAAAAGGATAAAACCTAGTAAGATCAGGGTAAGGGGTTCATTGAAATGTAACTAAATACTACTACTACAAATAATAATAATAACAAAAATAATATAGAACTATATTCTCTTATTTAATTTATTGGGACCAAAAAGGGTTTTTCGAATTTAGAATTTCTTAGATTAAGTGATTTCTCCCATGGAGGGCAACTGAAACCCACTTTAACATTTCCTTTAAAAAAAATATGTGAATAGTCCCACTAAGTACAGTCAACAAGAACTATGGATAGCCTCATATTAATTCAGATCAAAATTTTTCCACAAAATTAGTTTAGGTCAGATCAGGATTTACTTCTAAGTAAATTTTAAAAATCTTTTTCAGCATTCAAAGTTTGAAGATTTTAGAATGACTGGCAACACACACAGAAACTGGAAGGAAAAGAAAGGTGTTGTGGTAGGCAGAATAATCCCCCTGCAAAAAATTCACTTTCAAACTCCCAGAACCTCCCAAGATGGGAGAATCACTTGAGGCCAGCAGTTAGAGAATGCCCAGAGTACACAAGACCTAGTCTCTATGAAATAAAATAATAAAAGCCTTCATGGGAAGAATACATCCAACTTTAGGACAGAGATTATCTCAGGGGGAAAAAAAAGACAAGGAAGTGTTGGAAAATTAATCTGAATCTGCAATGGTTTTATCTCAATTGGAAATATAAGTTGACTTCACCCTCATTTAGACTGTTTTGAACACTGTCTGTAAGTCAGACCATATTGGCCTTTACTTTTAACCCTCTGATATCTTTCTACCTCTCTCAGAGCAAAAGAATGTTTGCACAGTAGAATGATCTACTAGATTCATATGAGATTGGAACCCATACAAGTCCCACCTCAGTCACACTGGCCATTTTCTTTTTCCAAAATCTTACCAGATACTCCCTCACCACCACCAGTTAGAAATTGCAAATCTCTACTAAGTTAGTTTCTATTCTTTGCCCTGATTTATTTTTCTCTGGGGTGCTTTGCACTCTCTAAAATACTCCATATAGTTTGTTTATTTTTTTGTTAAATATCTGCATTCTCCCATAAGGGCAGTCATGTGTATCTGGCGCACCATCTTATACTCAGTGCCTAAATGTGCCTGGTATAGAGTAGGTACTCAATAGCATTTTCTGAGTAGATAATGGTTTTGCATTTTTCTCTACGTTTAAAATATTTTTAAAATGCCAGAGCTCCTATAACATGACGAATTTCCTCTCTCAAATGAATATCAGTTCACGCCTCCTTCTCACATATTGATTCTTGTACTGTTTTTACTTTACTCTTTACATTCCTTTTTCAAGGAAAAAAATTCCAATTTAAATTCAGGTTTCTTTTTTTCAAAATTAATTGCACAGTCTAAAGGCATAGACGCCTCTCAATTTCTTTGTGTATTGAATGCATCTGTATTGAGAGCGTATATGTTTTTTGAAACTATTAGTCAACTATAAAGTTATTTTGGTGAAGCACATACTTCTTTCATATATAGGTTCTATTCCTCTTGTATCTGCTGCTTTTCATTTAAGATGTTATATATTGACTGAGGAAGAAAGGGTAAAATTCAAAGATTCATTCACTCAGTTTGGATCTCTGAGATCAGACTCTATAAATCAATAAATTGAATTGATCTAGAACATCAAATGTTATTGTGTAAACAATGTTACCAACTTAGGTCTATCCAACTCTCCCCCAAAATAAAAGGTCTTATATGGGGCCAGGCGCGGGGGCTCACACCTATAATCCCAGCACTTTGGGAGACTGAGGTGAGGGGATTGCCTGAGCCCATGGGTTGAAACCAGCCTCAGCAACTTGGCAAGACCTCATCTCTACAATAAACGAAAAATTAGCCGGGCATGGTGGCACACAACTATAGTTCCAGCTACTTGGAAAGCTGAGGCAAAGCATCACCTGAGCCCAGCAGGTTGAGGCTGCGGTGGCTGTGAGCATGCCATTGCACTACAGTCTTGGCAATAGAGTGAGACTCTGACTCAAAGAATAAAAAAACCTTACATGGTAGAATGATGGGAAACAGTCAACATTATGACCTGCTGTACATATAGACAATGAGCTTCATGGAGCCATACATATCTTCTATTTCATTAGAAAATTAAGAGTAATGAAAGGAAAGGGTTGAGGTCTAACTCTCTTCTTGAAATTTAATTCAGGTGGCACATTCAAATATATATTATTTTAAACTTCTCAACTTATAAAACTGCGCCTGAGGCCCATGGTTTGGCATGTCTTAACAAATAACTGATTGAGCTGAGGATGAAAGGCCCTATTTTCTCTCTGACATTAGATAAACTGGACATGTGACTTTTTGCCATAAGGGTCTTTGTGTGTTTACACATTTGCAGATGTATTAGTAACATTTTAATAACATCCAATGAATCTCCATCCTCACCAGTGGAACTAGCCACTTGGTTTCCCTTTCCTTGCCCAACAATATTGCTTTGCTTCGTTTTCATGATAGATTCAGGACTAAGGGATTAGCTCATGAGGCAGGAACATAGTGGGAAAAAATTGACAATATGATTCCTCGAGGCTGCTCTCGTCTTTTAAAGGGCCATTAGGTCCTCCAACTCTCATTAAACTTACGAAAGTGGAACAAAGACACTGAGATCACTAGTCCGGCAAAGGGCTTAATCTTCAGAAACAGAATTTACCCACAATCAACGTAACCCAAGGTTCATGTGCATAAGCCCTAACACCTTAAAACTTTTGCTTGGATTTGGGACGTTGGAGGAACTATGTAATGATGTTGAACCACTAGCAAACGTTAAACTCATGGCTTTTAAAATTAAGATGCAGGGTGGGGCTGGGGCAAGATGGCAACGGGGCAGCACTGCCTGTGAAACTCTCCACCGAGGAGAACGCAAAGAGACTCTGATTCTCACCCCAGAGTTTGCCGATCCCATCGTCTGCAGCCTGCTCTTCACACGGAGCTCGAAGATAGACTTTGCTGAGGCATCACCAAGGTCTGGGCAGCTACTGTGGTGGCTGCTGCTGCCATTCCAACCAGCAGCCATTCCACAACGCACTGCCAGTGCCTGGGGCGAGCCACAGCCTCCTCCGAGGCCGGGGAGGCGCCGCCACTCCCCCTCCGAGGCGGCGGAGGCACTGCCACCCCCCCCAGGCGGGGAGGCACCTCTGCCCCCCCAGGCAGCCGAGCCACCACTGCCCCTCCCTCTGAGGCACCAAGCCCCCGCCTCCCCCTCCTCCGAGGTGGCCGAGCCTCCACCTCCTCCAAGGCAGCAGAGCAGCCACTTCCTCTGAGGCAGCCTCTGCACAGAGGTGGCCATTACACATCACACCGCCTGTTCCAGTGGCCCAGCCACCACTGCCGCTACCGTTGCTGCTGCTGCTGCCGCTGCCACCAAGGCAGGCATTTCAATCCCACCATCAGTGCCTGAGGGGGGGGGGAGCAGCTGAGATAAAGACCATCTGGAGAGAGGGATAACACCACCTGCTGGCGATTCAAGCCCACCACCAGCAAGCGCTGGTCCGAGGCCTGGGGTCCCTTGGTCCCACACAGGGCCCGATACTGTGGCCCCCTGCTGCTGTTTCCACTGCGTGCGTGGGAGTCTCGGGTCTACATTGTCTCTCATCGTCACCAAGCCGCTGGTCACTCAGGGAGGCTCTGGACACCCCCCCCTCAGAGACACTGGTCCCATTCCTGGCTGAAGTACCCTGTGGGGGGGCTGGGGCCACTCTTGCCACTCCCCGCCTGCCCATTGGAGCTTCAGAGTTCTGGAGCTCCCGTCGACCCTGGCTGAGGCACTCAGCCCGTGACCCCAAGCTTGGGGCCCCAGACAAGCGGAGAGAAAGGGATCTATGAAAGAGAATCTCCCCCCGCCTCTCTCCAGGCAGAGATTTCCATTGCCCTGCCCACCTATCAACAAACTCCACCTCGGTTCCTAAGGTAACGCTGCTAAACAGGAGACAAAGCCCCACCCCTAAGCTGAATCAGATAAAAGCAACTCCCAGGCATCCAAACCCAAGCTGTGAGTAAACCTAGCTGCCTGCAATGGAAAAACAAAGGGGAGAGGCCGAGATCAGAGCTGAAGTGATTTTAGTCTGATCTATTATTGTGATTTATGATTTTACCATTTTTGACTGTTTATTTTTATCAAAATTTGTTTGCCTTCTGACCTACACTGTTTCATGTTTATATTGGTCTGTTTCTGTGTAGCTATCAGTATTCTCTAGGGAATCTTTCTTACGTGTCTTCCTCCACTTCTCCCCGGGCCTTGTGTCTCTTTCTCACCTGATAGTTGGTATGCATGTCTGTTTTCCCTCTCGCTCTTCTCTCTCTTTAATTTCCTACTGACTCCCTCTTCCTCCATTATTTTCCTCTTTTATACCCCCGTTTTAATCTAGGAACCAAGACTACATACTGCTGAACGGATAGATTGTAAGGCAGAGGGAAATAGGTTCCAGTGAGCTCATACACCTGCTTGTGGATGCTAGAATCAGCATATACACTCTGAACCACAGCTTCCCTCTCAATTAAACCTCAAAACTGCAAAAAGTACAGATTGCAGCCTACACTCTAACCTCAAAGTGAACAAAGCCAGAAGACCCTCATAAGGAAGAACAGGATTAGCAGAAGAGAAATAAAAGCAACCCCCCCTTCCCCCAAAAAACAGAATTAAAGAAGGGGAGGGAAGGGGGAGAGAGAAAAATCTATAAAAATGAAGAAAAACCAAAAGAAGAGTATGGGTCTCTCCCAGACCCCCGGGAAGGCAGACACTGAGAAAACTGACTTTGGAATGCAAACAATGAAGAACCCCCAGAATGAAGGGTCTCAAACTACAAACATTGACATCAAGACAATAATGGAGAGATTAAAAAGAATTGAGGAGACACAAGAAGAAACTAGGAAGGAGCTGGTATCTGAGATAACAGTAATAAAGAATACTGTGAATGAAATAAATAACAAACTGATAAGCATGGAAAGCAGCATTACCCAAGCAGAAGAAAGAATCTCAGAGCTTGAGGACCAAAATATAAAACTAACCCAAACTCTTAAAAACACAGAAAACAAGCTCAAAAAGACAGAACAAAACCTTCAAGAGATGACCGATTACTTCGAGAGACCAAACCTAAGAGTAATTAGCATACCTGAGGCAGAGAGACAGAGACTACACTAGAACAAACTTTCCATGAGATCATTCAAGAAAACTTCCCTTATCTAATCAGTGATGCAAAAATTCAAACACAAGAGATTCAGAAAACCCCCTGAAAGACAATAAATGAGAAGACCAACTCCTAACACATAATAATTCACCTAAACAAAGTAGGCATAAAAGAAAAAATCCTAAAGGCAGCAAGAGAAAAAGGCCAGATCACCTACCTTGGAAGACGAATCAGAATAGCAGGATTTATCTACAGAAACCCTATAGGCTGGGAGATCTTGGAGCCCTAACTTCAAAGTCCTAAAAGATAAACAATTTCAACCAAGAATAACTTACCCGGCCAAGCTAAGCTTCATCAGCAAGAGAGAATTAAAATCTTTCCCAGATATCCAATCCCTAAGAACCTATGCTGCCACCAAACTACCTCTACATGAAACACTTAAGAAAGACTAAACACAGAAGAAAAGGAAAAAAGAACAACGTTCTTCAAAAGAGTACGGGAAAAAAGAATAAAATATACATAAACCAACCCCAAACCAAAAGAAAGACAAAAAAAACCAAGTGGAAGAACAACAACACTATAAGAACTCTATGAAAGGGATGAACTCTCACATTACAATAATTAGCCTGAATGTGAATGGACTAAACGCACCACTGAAAAGACATAGAATGGCAAAATGGATAAAATATCACCAGACAACAATATACTGCCTTCAAGAGACTCACCTCACTAGAAAGGACATACACAGACTCAAAGTAAGAGGATGAGAAACAAACTTTCAGGCAAATAAAACACAAAAGACAGGAGGAGTCGCAATCCTAATTTCAGACAAAATACCATTTAAGCTATCAAAAATTTAAAAAGATACAGAGGGCTACTGCATATGATAAAATTTCACTCCATCAACAGGAAATATCTATCCTAAACATATATGCACCCAACATAGGTGCGCCAACATTCATAAAGCAACTTCTAGGAAAACTAAAGAAAGATATTGACTCTAACACCATCATAACTGGGGACTTTAATACCCCACTCACAACCCTAGACAGATCATCAGGACAAAAAATCAGCAAGGAGATCCAGAACCTCAATGTGACTCTGGACCAAATGGACTTAATTGATACCTACAGAACACTCCATCCAAAGACCACAGAATACACATTCTACTCATCACCGCATGGAATGTATTCTAAGATCGACCACATAATTGGCCATAAATCAAGCATAAGCAAATTTAAAAGGACCGAAATTCTACCATGCACCTTCTCGGACCACAGTGGAATAAAAATAAACATTGACACCAACAAAGTCCCCCCAAAACCCACAAAGACATGGACACTAAACAGCATGATGCTAAACAACTCCTGGGTCAATGAAGAAATCAAAGCAGGGATCAAAAGATACCTGGAAACAAATGAAAATGAAGAAACATCTTAACAAAATCTCTGGGATGCCTTAAAAGCTGTAGTAAGAGGGGAATGTATATCCCTACAAACACACATAAAGAAAATGGAAGGAACACAAACTAACAGCCTAACAAGCCACCTAAGGAAGCTGGAAAAGCAAGACCACAAGATCCCTAATTTCAGCAGAAGAATCCAGATCACCAAAATAAAAGCCCAAATCCAGGACATAGAAGACAAAAAGATAATACAAAAAAATCAATGAAACAAAAAGCTGGTTCTTCAAAAGGATAAACAAGATCGATGGTCCCCTAGCTAGACTGACCAAGAAAAAACAAGAAAAAACCCAAATAAGCACAATCAGAAACACAAAAGATGAAGTCACATCTGACCCTGAAGAAATACAAAAGATCATTAGAGACTACTATGCACACTTGTATGGAAACAAACTTGAAAATCTTAAGGAAATGGAGGACTTTCTGATATCACACAACCTACCTAGTTTGGAACCAGAAGAAATTGAGACCCTAAAAAGACCAATAACAATCAAGGAAATCGACTACATAATAAGAAAACTACCTACCAAAAAAAGCCCTGGTCCAGATGGCTTTCCAGCAGAATTCTACAGACATTTAAGGAGGAGCTGATACCAATCCTACTGAAGGTATTCCAGGCGATTGAAAAAGATGGAACTCTCCCCAAATCATTTTATGAAGCCAACGTCACATTGATACCCAAGCCAGGTAAAGATCCAACAAAGAAAGAGAACTACAGGCCAATATCTTTGATGAACATAGATGCTAAAATTCTCAACAAGATCCTAGTGAACCAAATGCAACAACACATCTCAAAAATCATCCATCATGACCAAGTAGGCTTCATCCCTGGGATGCAAGGCTGGTTCAACATACGTAAAACCATAAATGTAATTAAATACATCAAAAGATGTCAAAACAAAAACCACATGATCATATCATTAGATGCAGAAAAAGCTTTTGATAAAATCCAGCACCACTTCTTGATAAAAACCCTCGAACATCTAGGCATACGGGGAACATACCTCAAAATAGTAAAAGCCATCTACGAGAAACCCGCAGCCAGTATCTCCTAAACAGACAAAAATTTGGGAAACCCTTTCCCCTGAAACCTGGAACAAGACAAGGATGCCCACTCTCACCCCTCCTGTTCAACATAGTATTGGAAGTCCTGGCTAGAGCAATCAGAGAAGAGAAGGCAATCAGGGGTATCCAAATAGGAAAAGAGGAAGTCAAATTATCTCTCTTTGCAGATGATATGATTGTGTACCTTGAAAACCCCAAAAGAATCTGTCAAAAACCTCCTTACATGGATAAAGACCTTTGGCAAAGTCTCAGGATACAAAATTAATGTGCAAAAGACAATGGCATTTCTTTACACCAAAAATAAACAAACAGAAACCCAAATAAAAAACACAATTCCATTCACAATAGCCACAAAAAAAATGAAATACCTTGGCATCTTCCTAACCAGAGACATGAAAGACCTTTACAATGAAAACTACAAAACACTGCTCAAAGAAATCAAAGATGACACAAACAAGTGGAAAAATATTTCATTCTCATGGATTGGAAGAATCAACATTGTGAAGATGTCCATCTTACCTAAGGCAATCTACAAATTCAATGCAATACCCATCAAATTACCAGCAACGTTCTTCTCAGACCTAGAGAAAACAACACAGGAATTCATATGGAAACACAAATGTCCAAGAATAGCTAGAACAGTTCTCAGCAAAAAAACAAAGCAGGGGGTATCACATTACCAGACTTCAAACTCTACTATAAAACTACAATCATCAAAACAGCTTGGTATTGGTACAGGAACAGGCATATAGATCGATGGAATAGAATTGAGATTCCAGAAGCAAAACCTCAATTTCTCAACCAACTCATCTTCGACAAAGCCTCCACCACCTACCACTTTGGGGAGGAAACCTATTCAGTAAATGGTGCTGGGAAAACTGGCTGACCACATGCAGAAGATTGAAACAGGACCCCTATCTATCCCCATGCACAAAAGGGTTTAAATCCAAATGGATCAGAGACCTAAATGTAAAACCTCAAACCATAAGAACCTTAGAAAATGAAGGACATACCCTCATGGAAATCAGAACTGGCCTCCAATTCCTGAACAAAACCCCAAAAACCCCCAGGTCATAAAAGAGAGGATAGACAAGTGGGACCTTATTAAACTGACAAGCTTCTGCAAAGCCAAAGAAACCATCAAAGAGCAGGGAGACAGCCTACAGACTGGAAAAAGTGTTTGCCAACACCAAGTCAGACAAAGGCTTAACATCTTTGATCTACAAGAAACTCAAACGTGCTGAAAAGAAAAAAACAAGCAATCCCATTATCAAATGGGCAAAAGATATGAACAGACACTTCACAAAGGAAGACATCCAAACAGCCCAAAAGACATATGAAGAAATGTTCAACCTCACTAATCATCAGAGATGATTTGCACTAATCATGCAAAACAAAACCACACTGAGATACCACCTAATGCCAGTCAGAATGGCAATTATCAACAACTCCAAAAATCACAGCTGCTGGAGAGGGTGTGGGGAAAAGGGGAAAACTTCTACACTGTTGGTGGGAGTGTAAACTAGTGCAACCTCTGTGGAAAGCATGTGGGGATTCCTAAAAGCTTTAAATATCAACCTCCCATTGACTCTGCAATCCCCCCACTGGGAATATATCCGGAAGAACTCAAATCACTCTATAAAAAAGATACCTGCACACGTATGTTTATCGCAGCATTGTTCACAATAGCAAGAACCTGGAAGCAACCATGCCGCCCATCAAAAGAGGACTGAATTTTTAAAATGTGGTACATATACACGATGAAATACTATGCAGCCATAAAAACGAATAAAATCATGAATTTCGCAGCAACCTGGATGGAACTGGAGTCTATAATACTGAGTGACATCTCACAAAAACAAAGGTCCGAGTATCACATGTTCTCACTCATATAATGAACCTTGAACATCCAACCTAATACTATAAGAAAATGACTGACAGTAGTGGGAAACTATGGGGTGGGGAGGGAAAAGGGATTAACGGGAGCAAATATCTGTCTGGGGATGGGGCAGCACCTCTTATCAATAGGACCTGAATGAAACATATTTGTATACCTAACCCTTAACTGTACCCCCCCAACATCATAATAAAATATATTGATTATAAAAAAAAAAGTTTTCCCCGCAGATAACTTCTATTTACCAAAGTGATATCTAGTTAATGTTTCTAAATCCATAATAAGATACATATGACCAGCAGTTTCTAATAATGTGAAAAGGTTTTGTGTCACAGAAAAAATACAGAAATAAAATTGTTTGGGAGAAGAGGTGTATATTTTTTTTGCAATACAACCTTAGTTAAAATAAAGGAAATGGAATCAAAATATACTCAGACATTCTTGCTATATTCCTGTAGTAGTACCAGAAAGGGGGCTGAGACTCATATTAGAAACAATGCAGCTTGGGTCCTAGGATTCAGTAAGGGCTTTCATGAAGTCATCACATCTTTTTTAAAATAAACACATCCAAATTAAGTTCCTCCTCCAACTCTAAAATATGAATACCTTAAATAACTATCACCTGAAGATTTTTCATCTAAAGCTCGCACTCCAGTGTTGAGAACAGGTGCCAAATTAGCACAGCTTGAGTTAGAATATGATCCATAACCAATTTTGAGCTCTGTTACCTAAAGCAAAGTTCTAGCCTAACTTTCCTCTGAACACCAGCCCACTGGCCACTCCTCTAATGCATTCCCCTTTGCAACCTGTGCTTAGCTGTATCACAGCACTTGTAGGCTTTTTTAAATTCCCTTTTCTTTTTCTTTCTACCTCCCCTAGTAAAAATATGCTTTATTTATTATCATATCCCCAGCACCTGGCACAAGGATAATATAGTGAACACTACTAAAATTGTTTAATTAGAATACTCAGTGAATAAATATTGCCTCTCACTCATCTCTGCTCTTCAGGTCATTGGAAGAAATGGTAAGAAAACAATTAATTTATTTTTATTCTCAGATATATGACTCCCTAAAAATGACAGAAACCTATGAAGCTGCTTCAGACATGCATAGATAAACAAAAAGTTTGGGGTAAAGTAAAAAACATACTTGGTTTTTATTTGTTATTTATTATGCTAGTTGCAGCTACTGTGCTTTCCTTCACTTCTGAAAATAGATCCTAGATCTTAAAATTATTGAAATTAGTGGGTCCAAAAAACAGCAAGAAGTTCTCTGGACAAGAT
>JAPVLO010004033.1:0-17918 GCA_027257055.1 Cephalopachus bancanus
TACGGGGGTTAGGTGGTATCTCAATGTGGTTTTGATTTGCATTTCTCTGATGATAAGTGAGGCTGAGCACTTTTTCATCTGACTGTTGGCTGCCCATATATCTTCTTTTGAGAAGTGTCTATTCATGTCTTTTGCCCACTTTTCAATGGGGCTGTTTGTTTTTTTCCTTTCAGCGCGTTTGAGTTCCTTGTAGAACCTAGATGTTAGACCTTTTTCAGATATACAGTTGGCAAATATTTTTTCCCATTCTGCTGGCTGTCTTTCTGCTCTCTTGATGGTTTCTTTTGCTTTGTAGAATCTTGTTAGTTTGATGAGATCCCACTTGTCTGTCTTATTTCTTATGGTATGGACACAGGTTTCTGATCAGGAATTGGTTGCCAGTTCCAATTTCCACATGGGTGTCTCCTGCATTTTCTTAGATTCTTATAGTTGGACATTTTACATTTAGGTCTTTGATCCATTTACAGTTAATTTTTGTGTATGGTGATAGGTAGGAGCCCTGTTTCAATCTTCTGCCTGTGGTTAGCCAATTTTCCCAGTACCATTTACCAAATAGGTAGGAAAAAAAATTTTAAAAACCCTAGCTTGCCTATAATGGGTATTATTTCATCAGCATTGGATGAAAGATAGTAAAGAGGAACTTGAAAAGTGAACTATATTTTTCAATATCTTCAAATGACATCAAATATTTTATGTAGAGTCTAATAAATAACCTAGAGAATTTCCCCACTTAGATTTTAGATTTTAATTTGGAAATTTTCGTATAAAGAAAGCATACCTTAGGAACGCAAACAGAGAAGCATCCTGACATGCCAAATGTAAGATCCTTATAAGACACACATATAAATTAAACCTCTGGGCTTACTTTATATCTCTATGCTAATTTGCTTCTTTTGAATGGATGAGTGAATAGATGATATTTGGATGAATAGGTAGATGAAGGAATAGAAGGTTGGGATGAAATAACTGATTGATTAATAGATGATAGATTAGTGGGTAGTTGAAGTAATTAAAAAACAGGTAGATAAATTTGTGAATGGATGAATAAATTAGTGAATGGGTGAATGGGCAGATGGATGAACAAGTCAATGTATGAATGGATGAATGGGTGAGTAGATAGATGAACAAAAGGATGGGATGAATGAATTGATGAAAATATGCATAAGTAAATACATAGATGAATTGATGGAAGAGAACAGGTAGATGAATGTGCAGGTTAATTAATAAAAGAATAAGTGGATGGATGGCTAAAAAAGTGAAGAACTGAACACTTAAGTCAGAATTTTTTTTATAAATATGTGGGGTACATTTCAGGATTAGGTATATAAACATTGATCATGCAGGTACCCTTGTTGATGAGCTATGCCCCTTCCTCCCCAAGCAGTTTCCCTCAACTGCCAATACCACCCCCCCCCCCGGTTTCCCATGACTGCCAGTCACTTTCTTATAGCAGTATAATTGTTCAAGGTCATCTTATGAGTGAGAACATATGGAACTCAGTTCTTTGTTTCTGTGATAAATCACTATGATTGACTCCAATCCATCCAAGTTGCTGCAAAGTCCTTATATTTGTCCTTGTTTTTTGGCTACATAATATTCCATTGTGTATATGTACCACATTTTTAAAAATCCAGTTCAGCTTCAATGGGCAACTCGGTTGTTTCCAGTTTTTGCTATTGTGAATAGAGCTGCAACAAACATACGTGTGCAGGTATCTTTTTTGTAGAATGATTTGAGTTCCTTCAGGTATATTACCAATAGGGGAATTGCTAGATCATTTGGAAGTTCAATTTCTAGTTCTTTCAGAAATAGCCACACTGTTTTCAAAGAAGTTTTACTAGTTTGCATCCCCACCAGCAGTGTAAAGCATTCCTTTTTCTCCACATCCTCATCAGTATCTGTTGTTGTTTGTTTTATTAACGATGGCCATTCTTACAGGGGTTAGGTGGTATCTCAATGTGGTTTTGATTTGCATTTCTCTGATGAAGAGTGAGGCTGAGCACGTTTTCATGTCTGTTGGCTGCCTATAAGTCAACAGATCTTTTGAGTACTACCTACCACACGATCAATATGATCATTTTTCACTAATCCTCCTCTCTGTCCTCATTCACATTGTCATTCCTTTAGTTTGACTTCAACATATGTACTATTTATCACTATTCAAGTGTCCTTTCTTACAGAAACTCTACTTTCTGTGTCCCCTATCTCTATTTTAGATGGTCACATAATCTTTTCTTTTTAAATATTTTTGTTTTAAAGATGTAAGACACAATTCAAGGTTAGGTATACAAATGGTCATTGTACAGGTAAAGTTTGGGGCTCAATTTGGTCCCTACTTCACCTGGTTTGAGATTAGGTACCTTATTGATGAAATATATTCTCCACTCTTAGCAGTTTCCCACTACTGCCAATCCCTTTCTCTTAGTATTATGATAATTATTTAGGATCCATTTATGGGTGAGAACATGTGGTACTAAATTCTTTGTTTCTGTGAAATAATCTTTAATTATATTATAGCCTATCTATACCCTTTGTGAGACTTCAGTCTTCATTAACAAATATTAGGCCCCTTGAGGCTCTTGTTTTGGTCTTATCTAGGAATTCTCAAAGCTAGACATGCTATTCTGCACGTTTCAGTAATAGAAGCTAACATTTATTGTACTCCTGCAATCACCAAATCTGCTTTATATATTTCAAGTATCATGTGTCACTTAGTCCTCATGAGAATCACAAGTAGTGGGTATTATTGTGATTATCATTTTATATTTAAGAAAAGTCAGGCTCAGAAGAGTTCAGTAAGATCACTAAGCAAACAAGTGGTGGGACAGAAACATAGGCAGTCTGACTTTACAGCGTGTTTCACCAGGGCACAATATCATCCCAAAGGGAATAAAAATTATTTGTGAGGAGATGAAAAAACTATGCTCATTTTATGTATATAAAGCTTAGAGATTCAGACAAACAGATGAGCAGTATATTTGTTAAATTTTTCATTGTTGGGGCATTAGAAAAGATGTGTAAGAAAATTTATTAATGGGCAATGATGAAAAAAACATTAAGAAATGTTAGATTATACCATCTACTCTTAACTACTATAACATACTGCCCTCATAAGAAGATGAGAAGAGTTGGGCTTAGGGGCTCATACTTGTAACCCCAGTACATTGGTAGGCAAAAGAGAGAGCTGCTTGAGACCAGGGGTTTGAGACCAGCCTAGACAACAAAGAAAGTTCCTTGTCTTCATAAAAAATAAGTAAATGAGCCGGGGTCGGTGGCTCAGTCTGTAATCCTGCATCTTTGGGAGGCTGAGGTGAGTGAATTGCCTGAGCCCCCCGGGGGTTTGAGGCCTACCTGGGCAGGCGAGACCTCATCTCTACAATAAGTCAAAAAATTAGCCGGGTGTGATAGCACGTGCCTGTAATTCCGGCTACACGGAAGGCTGAGGCGGAAGGATCGCCGGAGCCCAGCAGGTCGAGGCTGCAGTGCCCGGAGTGGCCACTGCACTCCAGTCTGGGCGACAGAGTGAGACTCCAACTCAAAAAAAAAAATAAGTAAATGAAAATTAGCTGGGCATCAGGACACTAATCTATAGTCACAGCTACAAAGGGAAATTGAGGCAGGAGGATCACTTGATATCAGATGTTTAAAATTACAGTGAATTATGGTTATGCCACTGCATCACAGCCTAAGTGACAGAGAAGGAAAACTTAAAAATCACTGTGGGGCATGTTCCGTCAATTCACCTACGACTTTATGAAATAAAATATTTACATTAGGACATGAACCTAGCAAATAAAATAAATAGAACTGATAGAATAGCAGCTCCTGCATTACAACTCCCTAAACTGTTCACTTTCAACTTTTTTGTTTACTTTTTAAATGCTCTTTCTTGGCACTTTTAGTTTATTTGTTTTGTCACTATGCTCCCAGTCCCAGTAACAGCTGTCTCTTTGGTAGAGCTCGCATGTGGTACTCAGCCTGGGAAAACACTGCTTGCACTGTGGCTCCTATCTGCACACCAGAGTACTTTTTCAAAGCAAAGGAAGGGTGCTATCAACTTACGTTTAGTAAGCTACGTACGTAGCTGTACAGAAAGACACACTAATCTTACCTGTAAACTACATGTACTGAATGAAAGTGTACCGTGTTTTTTGTTTTTGTTTTCACTAAGCAAAATTATACTGGCAGATGACAAAGACCAATCATCTCCAACATCTCCAAGCTATGAGCTGTAAGGAGAGTGGCTAGAATGTTTTTATCTCTCTTTTTTTTTAAATATAGATTTAGGATGAATCATCACTGAGTTTTCTTGATCACTCATTGGCTGGCCTAAGATAGATAAGAGGGTAAAGTTGAACCTCAAATGATGCACAGTTGCGAAGAGTCACTGAGGGCTGTTGCTGAGCATAAGAAAACACAGCCAGGAGAGTCTACCATTCAAATTTTTTATCCCATAGTCTTTAGAGAAGGGAAGAGGGGAAGAGAAAAGGATGATGTAAGATCTTCATCAGAATTCACAGCTTTGAGTTTTTTGGGTTTTTTCCTAAAAAAAGATAGATGTTTTTATGTTAACAATTAAAAGAGGCAATGTTTCCAAGATACCTGAATCTAAAGCTAGGAGAAACATTCAAGTGTTTTGTGGAATTTTTTGGCTTATTTATTTAGGTATTTATTTTGTATAGGAATTTAAGGATAATACTGGAAAGTAGAACTAAAAGTCATTTGTAACATAGTAAAATTAATTTATAAAATTCTTCTCTTATTTTTTATTATTTTAGAAAGATAAATACTATTAAACAGAAAAAAAATACTGTATACCTATTAAGGGGAAAAAAAAAAAGGCAAATCGGAGAAAATAAAAGATAATTTCAGTTTTCTTCATTAATAGCAAACTGCCAAATCCTGCAATATACTTTAGGGTAAAAAAGACTAAGTCATTCATTCTATAGCTTCCATAGAATGAGTAAAAACTTTTAAAATAATAATTCAGTAAACACCATTTATTGCTTAATATTGGCAGGTGAGATTCATTGCCTTTAGAACTCTCCTGATTATAGCTCACAGATAAGCAATAACCTTCTAAAACTTTTCACTCTAGCTTATATTTTTTACACACAAAGTAAGAATGGCATTATAAAGTGAGATGTGTGGGGTAATTAGTTGGATTTATTTTAAACTGTAGTTGTCTTAAATAATTTATATGATTCTTATAAAAATGAATCATAAATCTATGCAAATTTACAGATAATATTCAGTTTGGATCTCTACCATACTATCCTCTTTTTTTGTAGCCCAGTAATATTTATAAATTCCTTATTCAAATAAAATCTGATTCCTTAATGAAGAAAGTATGAGTAAACTGTTTTATCCTTCATATAAACTAAAAAGACAAAATGAGGTTATCTTAGCCATTTTGAGCAGGTGACTTGGTATTGCTCACACTTTTGTTTTGGCATGGTGAATGATGTCTTACTTTCTAAAAGGCCCTGTTAACTCCCTTGCTCTGTGATGTACTTGATTAACTCCTCTGTCTAGAGTAATTGATAAGTGAAGCTGTAACCTACCCCTAGTAAGGTTATTATGGGGTAGGTTTCCTGGAAGGGCAAGCTAGTAATCGATTCATAACCTTATCCCCACATTCAAGATGTTATTAATAGCCGGGCTCGGTGGCTCAGCCTGTAATCCCAGCACTTTGGGAGTCTGAGGTGAGTGAATTGCCTGAGCCCACGGGTTTGAGACCAACCTGGACAACTTGGCAAGACCTCATCTCTATAATAAATAAAAAAAATTAGCTGGGCATGGTGGTGTACACTTGTAGTTCCAGCTACTTGGAAGGCTGAGGCGGAAGGATCGCCAGGGGCCCAGCAGGTTGAGGCTGCGGTGGCCAGGAGCAGCCACTGCACTCCAGCCTGGGTGACAGAGGAAGACTCCAACTCAAAAAAAAAAGATGTTAGTATTCACATCTGAGCTTCAAGGGTGTATTTCTATTAGCCCAGTTGTCCTGTTTACATGATAAACCACCCAGTCTCTGAGGTAAAAGAAATGGATGGTCATGATGACTCCATTTCTCCTGCAATCACCCCTAAGAATATTTTTGTACTCTAGTTCTCCTGCTATGTCACCCATAAACAACACATTTCCAGCTAAGTACTTTTTTGTTCCCTAAATTGAAGGACATTCAAAAATTAACACTTGTGTCTTAATTCTTTGTTTTTCAGACCTTAGCCCTATCTAGCTATCTCAACAATTACCTAAAACTCAGGTTGCTGTCCTGAACAGCTAATCTCCATGACAACAACCCCTCTCACTGTCAAGTTCCGCAGGAATGCTCTTGGTAAATCAAACAACTCCTGTTCCCAGCTTTCTGAAGGAAACCTTTTAAACCCCATGTTTCTAGCATTCAAGACCACGCTGATCTCAGCATCTGGCCTTTTCTTTCTCTACTGAGGAAGTCTATAAACTTTCTTTCCAATCTACTCTTTCTAAATAAACTTTTTTTTTTTCCCGATCTACTCTTTGTGCAATTCTTTGCATACAAACCACACCAGCTCAACTCAGCTATCTAATACAAACAAAATGAATAAATCTTGGCAAAAAAGTATAAATTATTCAATGAATGCTATACCTACTTTTCATGATCCAGTCACATACAGCCTTTCAATATTTGTTTTGTTGTTCTAAAAACCAAAGTTTTTTGCAACAGTTTTTAGGTCAGATAAAGAATTGATCAACTTCTGCTTTGGTAAATAATAAAATCTTTAGGAAGGCTAAAAGATTGATTTGTGGTGACATTTACAGAAGAGGAATGCAGAAGAAATGGAGTCAGGGAATTTTCTTTCTTCATATATAGTTAAGCCTACTCTTGATGTGAAAGCTTATCAAGGTCTATTAGTGTTAAGTTTATAGACATTAGACTATATATGAATTATTTACCCCTTCCTAAAATTTTTCCATTTAAGATTTGCAGTTTTGAATTTGTATTTGAGATTTTTATATATTATTTACATTGAGATTAAAATACATTTTACTCTCTGAAAGACGGTGGCGTGCAGTGAGACTCAACACCCTTTAAGGCCAAGAGGTTTAATGGGGGTGAGCGCGTGGCTACAGAACCTGAGAATCAGATTGCAGCATGGAGGCAGGGGTGTGGCAAGTTTTATAGAAATTTAAAGCAACCTGTCGGTTACCTATTGGTCGGCAGGTGAGGTATTTTGGGGATTGGCAGGGGGGTTCGTGGGCCCGGGAACAGTGGACTTTGTTGTGGAAGAAGAACCCGGAGAGCCTTGTCCGAGCCTCCATGTTAGTTTGTCCAGGCGCCTTCTTAGGCGGGAGCGCCATTTTAGGTGGGGGCCACGCCTAGGCTTAGCCTTTGGAGGGGGCGGGTTCCTCATAGCTGGCTGGCTTTCACTCTCAGTCTCATCATTTTTTAAAAAGAATATATTGGCAGAGGAGGAATAGAAGGGTGACAGATATTCATTTCAGTAATAGAATAGACTTTAAGCAGAAAATAGTAATGACAGAAATATATATCTCCCCCACTGTATCCTAGTCTATGAAAATTCCTTTATTATCTGTATATTTAGCTTTATCTGTATATTTAGTTTTATTATCTGTATATTTATCTTTCTGTGGACTTAAACTTCTGCAGACATATGGTTTTTGTATACTCATGCTTTTCAAAATTTCTACCTGTCTGAAATGTTGTCTGGACATATATAAATTTTCCCCTGTATATAGTTTCTTTCTCGCCTCTTCATCAGGAAGGAACTTCTGGTCAAGGCTAGTTTCTGAAGTATATGCATATTCACAGTAATGAGTCATAGGGTACAGATGATCCTGAAAAAAATATATGTGTCACTCTTAGTAAAAGAAATAAACACCATAATAGCAATTTGAATAGTTAAATTGCTTGCTGAACTGTTATGTAGTATGGATTTCTTCACTAACTGACTGCCATTGGTGTCTCCTGCAATTTCTTTTTTTTTTTTTTTGAGTTGGAGTCTCACTCTGTCACCCAGACTGGAGTGCAGTGGCCGCTCCTGGCTATGGCAGCCTCAACCTGCTGGGCTCCAGCGGTCCTTCAGCCTCAGCCTTCCAAGTGGCTGGAATTACAGGCATGTGCTACCACGCCTGGCTAATTTTTTTGATTTTATTTTAGAGATGAGGTCTTGCCTGCCCCGATGGGTCTCGAACCTGCGGGCTCAGGCAATCCACTCACCTCAGCCTCCCAAAGGTGCGAGATTACAGGCTGAGCCACCGAGCCAGGCTTCATTTTTAAAGTAAAAAAAAAAAATAGAATAAACAAATAAAATCAGAATTATGTTTGTTTAGATAACAGTAGACTGCTGGCCCCAGCCACCCCCCATAGGTTCTGCGTTGTTTAACCTGCCTGCTTGCTAAACATAGCTTGTCTGACATCCTACCCTGCCTATTTAGCAGCTCCCTGTCAATCACAGGTAGCTGAGTGGACCAGACCAATCCCAGGTGCCCCCGTACCCATTAGGAGAAATTACCCTATCATGTAAAAACAAGTTTAAAGTTCTTTACCCTCCCTCTGTAATGATGGATAAAAACTGCTTGCCATGCTGGATTGGGGCTCTAGTCCCTGAAGCTGCTGCTTCGGGCGTGAGCCCAGACTCGAGCCTGAATAAAGACCTCATGTGTTTGCATCGGAGCTGGCTCTTTGTGGTCTCTCTCTCTCTGATTAGAGTCTCGGGTTTAACACCACTCTATTTTTTTACTTCAATTGTTTCTAACCCAATGGCAATAATAAAACATATCACTGGAAATAAATAAGAAAGAAGGAAACATACTTAAAAAAAAAAAGAATGAGAAAGACAGAAACTGGTAGACATGAGGACAAGTTATCATAATTTAGCTCTGAAAAAGATAACAGGAATGAGGCCAAGTCTAGTTTATAGGTGAGAATTTCTAACTGGCAGAAAGACAGCTGAATGCATAGAGAACTGCTTGATGTGTTGTGATGAGAGTTCTCATAAAGCTATCACACTGGAGCCAAATGACCATGAGTATCAGGGAGTAGTGGTAAATAACACATCTTTTGACATTTTTGTCTTCAATCAAGTAGTCTCTTTTGGAGGCCATGTTTACTCCTGGGAGATGGAAATGACAATAATTTCTAGTAATAAAATGAGAAAGACATGCACTCATATGAATATGAGCGATCAGACTAATAATACAATGTATCTTACAGTACAAAAGCAACAATTGGAAATAAACATTGTTAGGTCAGACATGTGAGGATGTATAGTCTGCCCTCCGGTACTATGCAAAAGATGCAAAGAATTTCATAGAAGTTAGATCAGAAAGTATAGTTCATTGGAAAGAGAATGAGATAAAGGAAAGACAAAGAGAGAGAAAAATTTACTTCTCCAAGGTAGGAGAGAAAGCCAAAACTGAGGAAAACATGTCAGTCATCGTGCAAATAATCACACAGCCAGACCAGAACTTAGCAAAGCAAGGGCATATGGCTGTTTGAAGTTGAATGATTTTAAACTTTGACTTTGATGGGGGCAGGTCATTAAGGTGATTGGGTGGTAGTCTATTTCACATCATCACAAAGGGGGAGGTACTGATGTCATATGATGAACAGCAGAAAGATGGATGGGCTAGTCACATGACTGTTTTCCATGTTGATAGGGGCTGTCTGTCATAAAGGGCTGATTAGGATAACTTGGTTTTCTTATACCTGGAAGCAAATACTTGAAATAGAAAAGCTAATTAAAAGTAACACAAAACAAACTGGAAGAGGTTGTAAAAAAAATTATCAATAGATACCTCTGAGAAACTGGTTCTGTCCTTGTCTAGTGAGTAAAGGGTAAATTAAAGTGAAATGCTAGAAAAGCATGATAAAGCCAAGCAATGCTAAAGAGGTTGTACTTTATCTAAGATTTTATTAAATCATCCATTTTGTCATTTTTCCCTTTTAGATGTATTGTTCATTCAGTAAAACTGATTAAATGCTTACTTAAAACAAGTGCCTTGTATGATAGAAAGTTTCTGTAATATGATCAGTTGCAGTGTAGATCTCTAATACCTAATTTTCCTTGAGTTCTGTTATAAGACTGTAAGAAATGTGATTCTGGTAGACGAAAAAAGAATATAGAATTTCCCTTTATAATTACATACTTTTCTAAGTATATAATACTGCTACGAATTTTTTTCCAGGTCTGAACACAGTTCTATTTTAGTTATTGGTATTATAATACTCTCCTAAAATCTCTGTGTAGCAAAAATAGTCCTCAAAAGATGTTTCCAAAACACTGATTACATGCAAGGAATTCTGTTATGAAGTTTATATATTGTGTTTAATTAATCTTCAAAATGATCTTGCATTTTATAAATTATTTATTGTGCTTTACAGAAGAAGTCATCAAATGAAAGATAGATTAATGTATTTAAAATTTCAAGAAAGTCTGGAGACTCTAAATTCAATCTGTCTTATGCAAAAGCTGAAGTTCTTTTTTCTTATCTTCCTCAGTTGGATTCACTGAATTCACAAATAGATAACCAATAAGTTGACTGGATAATTATGTTTTCTTCTTCCCTTATTCTTATAAAGAAAACTATAGCACTGTAAAGCACTCACGGGCAGGGACAAGGGATTATATAAAATAATGGTTTAAGACCATGCATCAGAATCACCTACAAACTTTTCCTGTAAAGGGTAAGAAAAAAATTTTACATTTTGTGCTTATATAGTCTCTATCAGAGTTATGCAATTCTGTTCTTGTAGCAGAAAAACAATCACAAATAATACAGTGTGATTATGTACCAATACACTTTATTGATGGGCATAAAATTTTAATTTCATATATTACAAATTATTCTCCCTTTAATCTTTCCATCCAACTATTTATTAACGTAAAATTCATTCTTAGTTTACTGCCATAAAACAATCAAGTTGTGGGTCAGAATGGGTCCATTAGATTTGCTTTTCAGAAGTTGACTTAGAGAGCTTATGAAAATGCACATTCCAGGTCCCACTTTCAGAATTACTGATTTAGTATCATTAAGGTGAGGTGGTCTGAAATGTGTATTTTAAACAAGTCTGCAAATGATACTGAAGCTTTGTTCTAGCTTCTATTCTTTGAGAACTGCTCATCTAAATGAATATGAGGTCAAAACTGAGTGGCTTGCGGGCCAGTTCTTCAAATAAATGCTCATATGCCTGCTATTTTAATAGCACATGCTGATACACAATTTCGTTATTTGAATCAGTTGTCATCATTTGAGCATGTGGATATTTGCATAAAAATCTGAATTTTTTTGGGCTCTTCTTGGAAAATGTAGAGAACAGGTAATAAAAAAGCTACATAACCAGCATAAACAAAAACTGACAAGGGGAACCTAATTAAACTAAACAGTTTCTGCACAACAAAATAAACTATTGATAGTAAATAGACAACCTACAGAATGGAAGAAAATATTTGCTAATTATACATCGATAGAAGACTAATAGAATCTGCAAGGAAATAAAGTTAATCTACAGGAAAAAACAAAAGATCCCATTAAAAATTAGGCAAAGACATTAACAGAATATTCTCACAAAAAGACATTCAAGTACCAACATGAAAAATGTTCAGTGTCACTAATCACCAGAAAATTGCAAATAAAAACTATAATGAGATACCATACTATAAAAGTATGGCTTTTATTAATATGTCAAATAAGATGTCAAGATTGTGGGGGAAAGAGAGCACTCATACACTGTTGGTGGAAATGTAAACTAGTCCAGCCCCTGTGGAAAGCAGTTTGGAGATTTCTCAGAAAAACTGAAAAAGGATTTACCACTTAACTCAGCAATCTCACTCTTAAAATGTAAATTGTTCTACCCGTGAAACACTAGTCACAATAGCAAAAACCTGGAACCAAAATAAGGATCTATCAGTGGTGGCTTAACATTGGGTATGTATAGGTATAAGAATGGGAAAGCACTGGGTACTTCTAAAGGAGAGAGGGAAGAAAGGAGATAAGAAATGAAAACCTGGGTACCATGCTCACTATTTGAGTGATGAGTTCAAATTTCACCATTACAAAATATACCCACTGAAAGGATTTAAGATGGAGTCGCTATACCAAAAAGCAGCCATTTTGACACTGCTTAATTCTGTCTTTTTTTCCTAACAGTTCACTTTAATTTGCCCTTTAATCACTAGCCAAAGACAAAATGGTTTCTCAGAGGTGGCTATTGATAATTATTTTACAATCCTCCCAGGTTGTTTTGCACTAATTCAATTTTCTATTCCAAGTATTTGCATAAAAAAAAAGTTAATTTAATCTGTCTCCTGTGATCTTCACAGCATAGACCCTATTAACATGGCAACAGTCATGTGACTAGTCCACCCAACTGCCTGCTGACCATCCCCTGACTTTAGTACCTGTGCTTACTTGTCCCCTTTGTGATGATGTGGAACAGACTACTAACCAATCATCTCAACAACCTGTCCTATGCCAAAGGAAAACTTTAAAAGCATTCAGCTTCAAGAAGCCATTTACCATTATTTTGTTAAGCATTGAGTAGTCCATGTATTCTTTAAGGTCATGGCCGGGTCATGTTTTCCTAGCTTTGAGGTGCATATTTTCTCTCCCTCTCTCTAATTTACTTTCTAACTGTATTTTTAAAATCTAACTTCTGTGCAATGTTTTGCATCTTTCATATGGCAACAGCTTCCAGATACCCCATCAGTTTTGATCTAACATTTTGGAGCCACTACTGGTATTGTAACCTAACACCCATGTAACAAATTTTAACATTTAGCTCTTAAATCTAAACTAAAAATTAAAACATTATATAAAAAAGCTGCTTTTTTTGCCTGGCAATATTTTTTATACTCAGGTAACTGATGCCACTACATAAAGAGCCATTTTAAGAAATTTAGTTAGATATTTTTGTCATTTATTTACCTGATTTCCTGAGAATTGCCTTCATAATTCCTAAACTACACTAACAGAAAGAATACTCTATCTCACATCAGAAAACTTATTATTAAATAACACATAATTTGTGTTAGACAAATGTCGCTTTCAATAACGACTCTCACACGATTCTTCTGCAAGCTGCTTTAATCCCAGGTTACTACATCATTCTTCTCTCTTTCTCCTATTCGTGACCTTAAATCTAGTATCTCTGCCAATAAATTTAAAGGGTAACGCTGCACGGCCGTAAGAGAGGATTGTATGCTGATATCCTTTAGTTGCCTTATTAGGGCTTATTTTGTCTTGTGGTCTGCTGCTTCAGGCCCCATGCTAGGGCGGAGGCGCTCCACACCTCCCCCTTTTTTATTTATTTTGGCAGGAGGGGTAGTGGTCACAGCCCCCATATAACAAGGACCATGTAAGACAGTCTATCTCGCGCGTGTAATCGCCAGACCGACTGCCCACCTGTCCGACACCGATTTTCGGGGGATGGGAGGGCAGTGTCAACCCATATGCAGCTGGACATGCCCTCCAGGGGATAACTCCTTTTGGGGCCCCCGTGTGCAGTACTATTCTCACATCCTGCCCTGTTCTTATTGCCCTAACGCGGCAACCCAGACCTGGGGGGATTGATCCACCTCCATGGCAGCAAAGGCCTGCGCTAGTAGCGCACGGTCACGTTCATTGCGTTGATGCATACTGCAGAGACAACAGAGGCACAGGACACAACAAGAAATAACAAAAAGGCCATTGAACCCATTCCCGCCCACTCTTTAAGGTGGTATGCCGCCTGGGCGATCCGGGAGGCCAAGGTTTGAGCAACTACTGGATCTACTCTGATGGCGCTGATGATTTCACGACGTAGAGCCTCCGTCAGGTTGTCAAAACTCTTGGGACCAATTACCTAAAAGATGGGGGGAAAGCTTTCGAGAGAGGTTAGCAGCAATGGTCATACTGTGGTAGGGGATGCTGGTTACGCATAAAGCAATAGTGTGCCATTCACATCCTATTTTACCATGTGCCAGAGAATGTCTACTTGTTCTTGTACCACGTCAACTCTTTGATCTAAGATCATAATGCCACCACACAAGTGACTGTTAATATTACTTTGGCAGCAACAGTGGAAGACAAGGTGTTTAAAGTGGTGGCGGTCTGTACTGTGGTACACATGGCAACAGCGGCGTAGCAGCTGCAGCGGCCGCCATTGCAATTGCTGCAATGATGGCGGCTGTAATGCCGAAGTCTCCCCTTTGTCTAAAAGGAGAGAGAGCTTTGGGGCCCCAGCAAGAGTGTAATAGAAATCAGGGCTGGTGCCAGTTAAAAATCGGGGGAAAGTACGTGCCGAATAAGTGTCTAGGAAATACTTTTAAAAATTCCCCATTGTTGCTCAGCACGACTTATGGGGGGGTTTGGGCATCAGCGTTCCCAGCAGAAGCCACGTCATCGGACTCATCATCAGCAATGGGGGTTCGTTCCTCGGGGGTCTTTGTAGTGAGTGTTAGTCGCTCAGGTACCCACACCGGGTCGGGGCTGTCCTGTGGAAAAACACACACAGATCCTCTCGCCCACGTTAATACTGGGTCGGGACCTCTCCATTGTCCCGTGAAACATCTTTCCTTTTAACATAGCCCCTTTTATGCGGTACTGTGCCTAGATGGCGGTCCGCAGCAGAATTGTTCTCGTTGTCCAGCTGAAGAAAATTTAAAGTTAATAATGCTAATGACAGTTTTTGTTTAGGTTTGTAACCCATGCCTATTCCCCCTTTTTGTTTTTGAAGTAGTTCTTTTAGTGTGCGATGAGCCCTCTCGACTTATCCCTTGACCTTGGGGATTATAAGGGAGCCCATGGCGCAGGTCCACGTTCATTTGTGCACAGAACCGTTGAAATGTTTGGGAGGTGTAGGCGGGGCCATTATCTGTTTTGATTTGCTGAGGCATGCCCCAGGCGGCCCACGCCTCCAAGCAATGGGAGATAACATGATGTGCCTTTTCTCCAGCCAGGGCCGAGGCAAACAAAATTCCGGAACAGGTATCTATGGAAACATGGACATACTTGAGGTTACCGAACTCTGCCACATGAGTGACGTCCATTTGCCAAACCCGGGGGGGAGAAGGCCTTTTGGATTCCCCCCCCATGAAGAGGGGTGGTGGAAAGTAACACATGATCTGCAAGATTTTACAATATCTCTGGCCACAGACGTGGTATTTGGAAATGGGTCTGTAATGTTTTTGAGTTAACATGAAACTGGGGATGAAAAACTTGTGCCTTTTTGGGGAGGGGTTACAAAGAAAGCCTGTTGAAGTCACGTAAGGTTGTCAGCCTGGGGATTACCCCCTTTAAATGTCCTGGTTTACCACATAAGAAGCAGTTTCCAGAACTGGTGGCTCGTCCGGTACCACCTCGCTTGGTTAATTGTAAGACTGCCGCGGCCCAAACCAGTATTGGACAGGGGCCCCCCAATCTCTCTGCACACTTTCATCCACACTTCCATCCCTTTTCCTTTTAATGGTGTTATGGCAGCCCTATATTCCTTTGTACACTGTTCATAAACCAGCTGCTTCACTAAGGGCATGGCAGTGTCTGGGTCCCCAAAAATCCGCCCTGGGCCTGCATCATTCGGGCCACAAAGTCTGAAAAAGGCTCTGTGGGAAACCCTTTAGTAATTTTGGTGAGATTACCTGATACCTCCCCTCGGCTAGGCAAGGCCTTCCAGGCTCGCATTGCCATGTGATTAATTTGATCATACACAACCTGGGGGGATCCTATCTGTTGGTTAGCAAAACGGCCCTGCCCCCAAAAGCATATCAACGTCCCAAGCCCCCTTACCCGCCGCCCGGGTTTTTTGCTGCCCGCTCATTAGCCAATTCTATGTAATAGGCCTTCCAATTTAAATATTGTCCCGGGTTCATGCAAGCCTTCACTAATCTCTGCCAGTCTCCGGGGGTTATGGCGAACCGGTCTAGTGCCTCCACCATTGCTGTCGTGAAGGCAGCAGTGAGCCCGTACGTTCGTACGGCCTCCGCGAGGTTTTTTACTGTTTTGAAATCTAATGGTTCATGGTACCGGTTTCCTGCATTGTCCACGAACACCGGAAAAGTTTGCCATGTGCCGCTGGCATGGACCTCCCTCCACACTTCATTGTTGAAAGAAGCGCCTCCTTTTCCGGGAGGCGCAGAAGGATTATACGGGGGAGGAACTCCTACCGACCCAGGGACAGAGGATCTGCCCTTATCTCGGGCACGGCCCCGACTGAGTTCTAACTTTCCAACTCGAGTCATGAGATCTCTAAGTTCCTCATCTGACTCCAGTTCTGAGTCAGAGGCTGCCTCGCTGTTCCCTCTTGAGGAAGTTGATCGTTCCTCTTTTTTTTGGTCAAGCGCTGCTTGGCCTTGCTCGACTGTTTGCACGCACTTTTGATCTTCCAAACAGGCACGAACCAGTCTCCAAAGGGGCTGGACCCCGCCTGCCACCTCTCCTAGCTCTCGGGGGCGGTCAAAATCCTGCCCCACTTTGTCCCAACTACCCACTGTGAGATTCCACGAAACGGCAAACCACGGTGCAATCTCGTCTACCTGTGTGATAAAATCAGTCAAGGTTTTATCCCTTAATTTTTGTCCTTTTGTTCTTAGGAGAGTTTTAAGAGCCTGAAAAAGCGGGTGGGGGAAGTAGTGCCCATGTTAGCAAAAAGGGGATCACCTCTACACCAAGGGCCCTTTTAGATCGCCTCTTTACCGAGGACCTTCCCAAATCGCCTCTTTACCGAGGACCTTCCCAAATCGCCTCTTTGCCGAGGACCTTCCCGAGGACCTTCCCAAATCGCCTCTTTGCCGAGGACCTTCCCAAATCGCCTCTTTGCCGAGGACCTTCCCAAATCGCCTCTTTGCCGAGGACCTTCCCAAATCGCCTCTTTGCCGAGGACCTTCCCAAATCGCCTCTTTGCCGAGGGCCTTCCCAAATCGCCTCTTTGCCGAGGACCCTTAAATCGCCAGTTTGCCAAGGACCTTCTTAAATCGCCAGTTTGCCAAGGACCTTCCCAGTTTTTTCCTCCCTTTTGGGATTTACATACCGGTCGACTGCCCTGAGCAGCTGCAGTTCTGAATCCAAGGATTTTGGCTTCTTTTAGTTCCCCGTACGTGCCCCCACTTGTCGCTTTCAATAACGACTCTCACACGATTTTCTGCAAACTGCTTTAATCCCAGGTTACTACATCGTTCTTCTCTCTTTCTCCTATTCGTGACCTTAAATCTAGTATCTCTGCCAATCAATTAAGGTAACGCGGCACGGCCGTAAGAGAGGATTGTATGCTGATATCCTTTAGTTGCCTTATTAGGGCTTGTTTTGTCTTGTGGTCTGGCAGCTTCAGGCGCCATGCTAGGGCGGAGGCGCTCCACAGACAAAGAGTCATATCTCATACAAGTATATACAACATGACACTTAACCTTGATTTAAACTCTGCCAGTCCTCTTATGTTCAGATTTCTTTTTTTGTAAACATATTGAAAATTATTTTGAAGATTTGACATCGTTTGAAAAACTCCATAGCTTAGAAATACATAAAACAAAATTAGGGAAAGTCATGGATATAAAAATATGTAGATACTGTTTGTGTGTTAATCAACGGTTTATGTTATCAGTAAGATTTTTGGTCAACACAAGACTATTAGTAGTTGAGTTTTTGGGGGGTCAAAAGTTATTTATAAATTTTCCATTTCTCAGAAAGTTGATGTCCCTAACCCTCCTCACATAGTTGAAGGATCAACTATATGTAATTGTATTGATTTTATATATTAATCAGTGATAACATCATGTCTTAGTCTGTTCTTGCTGTTATAATAAAATACCTTAGAATAGGTAATTAACCAAAAAAACCCCAAAACAAAACAAAACACCATTTCTTACAGTTCTAGAAGCTAGGAAGTCTAAGATCAGGGTATATGCATTTGCTGAATAGTAAGGGCCTTTTGCTATATCCTCACATAG
>JAPVLO010004034.1:0-17991 GCA_027257055.1 Cephalopachus bancanus
CCTGGGCCTTCCGAGTAGCCCGAACTACAGGCGCGCGCTACCACGCCTGGCTAACATAGATTTTAATTTTATTCAGGCACGGTGAGGCTGACGGATCAGGAGTTGATTGCCGTTGAAAAGATAATTTGTTACTTAGAGTTCCCAAGCAGAGGGGGCAAACTATACCGCTTAGGCCTCACAAGAGAACATCCAAAGAGGGGAAATGTGAGAGGGCCTTTAGTGGGGTTTTTGAGGAAAGGAATGGCCAGGGTAAGTAGGCCAAACAGGTTTAGAACTTGCTCCTTTGGAGCAACCTCTTTGGGTTTCCTCCCACTGTGGGAGTTTTTTTGTCCTTTTAATAAATCATGCTTTCAAAAAAAAAAGAATTGGCTAGTTTGAATAATTTCAACAGACTTCTTCATGTAAGTCCTGCCCCTGGTTGCCTGATAACTGGCCCTGGAGTTAATAGGGCAGGGAAATAGTGGCTCAGAAGTCGGGGGACAAGACCTCTGGATTGGTTAGTTTGCATATGAAAAGTTCACTGGAAGCTGGGCTCGGTGGCTCAGCCTGTAATCCCGCACCTTTGGGAGGCTGAGGTGGGGGAGGGCCCTGAGCCCGCGGGTTTGAGACCCGCCTGGGCGGGCGAGACCTCATCTCTACAAAAAATCAAAAAATCAGCCGGAGTGGTAGCGCGTGCCTGTAATTCCGGCTACTCGGAAGGCTGAGGCGGAAGGATCGCCGGAGCCCAGCATAGGGGGCCAGTCCCCAAAAAGATTTAGGGGGTCCCTGGAAGGGGGGGCAGCGTCGCGAATATTCTGGAGAAAAAAGGGAGAAAGAAAGAGACTGGACTCTGTCTAATGCAGAAGCCGATTCTGTCGTGGGGATAGATATTGAAAGAAAGATGGGGGATAGATATAAAGAGAAAGAAAGAAAGTGGACAACTGTTCATGAAATGAGCAGAAGCCGTTTATTGGGACCAACCGTGAGTCTTTTATCCCAAACTTTCACATGTTAAATCACAAGACTTTCACGTGAGCACAAGGCCAGGTGGGGGAGCGCATCCCCCCCCCCCCCCGGGGTTTCCTTAGGCATGAGGAAGGACAGTCCCAATCAAATCACAAGACTTTTACGTGAACACAAAGCCAGGTAGGTGGGGGGCGTCCCCCACCCACCAGGCGTTTTCCCAAGCATGAGGAAGGACAATCCCAAAGTTGTCTCACTGTTCCTCGTGCTTGGTTTATATTCCTCAAAACAATATAACTGACTAAAATCCTAATACCTTTCTTATCTGGGCCAATTTTATCTGTACTATAAACAACTCTTAATTATGGCTCAAACCCGCTCCTAAAGAATGTGGCCCAGCCCAGAGTTCGTGCTGGGCCATTTCTGGTAACCCTAGATAATCATCTATACCATCTAACGCTGGAAACAGCCCTCTAAATGTATATACTAATTTTACATATATTTTACATATATATTAATATATTTTTAAATCTCATAAAGAAGCTTGTATCACGTGTAAGGCTCCCAAATGTGATCTGAGTTTGAACTGTGTTAAGTTTCAAGCCGAAACCGCAGTCTGTGAGAAGCGGGAACATTGGATCCCTAGAGTCAGCCATGCCTGTCATATTCTCAGAACTTCATGCTTAGATCATCAAAATCCCTGCCAGTGGGTAATGCTAAACAACCAAGAAAGGAGGAGGGAATGGGCCTTCAGCTCCTGAACCAGCCTGGTGGTCTCAAGGTCCGCAGTCCGCCTGGATCCCTCACGCTCAGGCAGGCCTCCGCAGCCGGCTCCCAACACAGCAGGTCGAGGCTGCGGGGGCCGGGAGCGGCCACTGCACTCCAGTCTGGGCGACAGAGTGAGACTCCAACTCAAAAATAAAATAAAATAAAGAAAGGTTCACCGGAAACAGTTTTGTGTTACCTCTACGAGTCAGCTTACCCTGGGAGGGATGGTCCCTTCCTGGTCGATAAGACCCCAGATGTCAAACCATCAGATACAGAAACTAGAAGATGAGGTTAATACAGACCAATTTTAATATTTCTTGACCTCTCTCTGCCATCCATGTTATTTCGGGTAAAGGTCCCAGGTGACGATTTCCCTCTACTGAGATGATAATTGATATATCAATTAAATATTCTTTTTTTTTTTTTTTGAGTTGGAGTCTCACTTTGTATAGCTCAAGTGGATTGCTAAAGGGGCACTCAATAGTGAGTGAATCATGGTCAACAATTCGTTCTCAGTCTGACTTCCATCCCAGCTGGAATCTCAAAAAAAAAAAAAAAAGCTGACAAAAAAAATAAAAGGAAAGGGAGGAATATCTAGTTCAATGTGATTCTCATAAACTCCAATTTGTGAAGTGTCACCACAGAGAGCAAGGAAAGGTGATCAATGCATTTTCATATGGAGTGGAAAGTCCCAGGGACTGGGAATTTGCTTAATGAGAGCCATTGGTAGGAGAGAGATTAATTTAGATGACTGTATTAATTTTGTAATTTCAATAAGGTTTGTTCAAGCAAGCCAGTGGTGGTGTTTCATAAAACCAGCAGCCCAGGGCTAATAGGGGAGATAAAAATCACATTGAGTACCTGTGTTTTGTTTTTGTTTTTGAGTCAGGGTCTCACTTTGTTGTCCAGGCTGGAGTGCAATGGCACAATCACGGCTCACTGTAGCCTCAACTCCTGGACTCAGGTGATCCTTCTACCTCAGCCGCCCAAGTAGCAGTGATTACAGGTGCACACCACTGAGGCAGGTTATTCAGTGTAGGTTAAACATAAATAGATAAATTTCTTGTAGGCAGTTTTAGAATAGAGGAAGTGTTCACTTTTTTATAATTGGCACATTAGATCTGACCACCCTACAGGCTGGTACCTAATGCAACTCACCCCCTCAGCCCATCAAAGGGAAAGCCCATCAAAGGTCAAAGGTGTAGAAATGGGAATCAGCCCACCTTTCAGTTCATGTTTAACACAAAAATCACTGTAAAAGTCTATCAAGTTTCCTGTCAAAGTCAGCTCATACCTTAGCCTATCAAAAGTGGAGACATGATCATTGAAACTTGAGACCAGATACTTGCAGCCCATTCTAGAGCATAACAATCACGAAATAAGTATATCAAACCTTTTGTCAAAAGCAAACACGTGGTCTTTCTTCAAGATGTCCATGCCTCCCAGCATGTTTCCCTTTCTTTCTAATAAATTCAGTTTTAAAACTATACTGGCCGTGCCAAAATTCCTTTCAGTCGTAAGTCAGAGAACTCACAGCCTGGTGCAGTGGCTCACACCTGTAAGGCCGATACAAGAGGATTGCCTGAGCCCAGGAGATTGAGACCAGACTGGACAACTTGGTGAGACCTCATCTCTACAATAAATCAAAAAACTAGCTGGGTGTGGTGGCATTCGCCTGTAGTCCCCGGCTAGGTGGAGGTATTGCCTGAGCCTAGGAGGTCAAAGCTGCAGTAGTGGTGATCGTGGCACTGCACTCCAGCCTGGGCAACAGAATGAGACTCTGACTCAAAAAGAAAGAACTCACAGAGCATTGCACCACACTCCACCCACAGACACTACCACACCTGGCTGATTTTTATTTTACTGTTTTGTAGAGAAAAGGTCGTACTATGTTGGCCTGGGTTGGTCTCAAATTTCTGGGCTCAAGCAATCCTCCCGCATGGGCCTCCCAAAATGCTGGAATTCCAGGCATGAGTCTCTCTCCTGCCCTGCCTGTGTGTTTTGAATAGTAAAGTGAGTGCCTTGGATACTACGGATTACATCTGAAATTTTTTTTTTTTTTTTTTTTTTTTTTGAGTTGGAGTCTCACTCTGTTGCCCAGACTGGAGTGCAGTGGCCGCTCCCGGCCACCGCAGCCTCGACCTGCTGGGCTCCGGCGATCCTTCCGCCTCAGCCTTCCAAGTAGTCGGAATTACAGGCACGGGCTACCATGCCCGGCTGATTTTATTTATTTATTTATTGTAGAGATGAGGTCTCGCCAAGTTGCCCAGGTGGGTCTCGAACCCACGGGCTCAGGCAATTCACTCACCTCGGCCTCCCAAAGCATGGGATTACAGGCTGAGCCACGAGCCCGGCTGATATCTGAAATTTCAAAGGGAATGAAGAGTATTTTAGTGAGGCCATTTCTAGTAACATCTGCAATCTCATTTCTCATGCGGTGGACAATTAAGGTGTCAGCGTAGGTATCCGCCATGGTCAAGACATAATAAGTGGCACCAGCAGAGCGGCACCTGAAGAAAAATCTATTTGCTAGTGATTATAGGTTGGGACTCCTGCAGGATACTACTCCAGCAATTAGACTGTCACTGACAGGTCTTTCCACCTAAGATTGCAGTGGCTTGTCACCACATTCGTTGCAGCAGAACAGAAAGCCCTTTGCATTCATTCCAAGTAGCAGGGGCAGAAACTCCTCTATGTTCTGATATTTCATGGGTCCACTGGGCCAGAAGTAGGGACGGGAAACTGCGAAGTTTTGGCCCGAGTCTCTGAAGTTTGTGCTTACCTATCTTCTTGGGCTTTAAATTAGGCCTCAGCAGTCTGAGCTTTGGTGTGGACAGAGATATGTGGGACCTCAATTTGTATCTTTGACATCTGAGAGAAAAGGAACCATCCAAAGTTCTTTACCCCAAAGGGAGCAGCCTTGAATAAAAACTTGTTGCCATTGGAAAGATCAAATGACTACACCGCTGGCAATGGCCCAGAATTGTTGGCCAGGACATCCTCCACTGGCCAAGGTGACTGCCTGGAATTCAGTCAGTTGTGCTCACTTTTGGGATCCATTCTTTATCAGGGATATCTTGGTTAGAGCACATATTTCAATAATGAAAATCCATTGGGCAAAGTTATTGTGCCAATGTTCAAGCAAGGTGGACTTGTTTGCCTTTAAGCTTATTTCCTGCAATGCCTCAGAACACAAGTTCCTCCTTTAAAAATTTTTTTTTTTTTGAGTCAGCATCTCACTCTGTCATCCAGGATGGAGTGCAGGGGCACGCTCCACCACCTGGGCTCAGGCGATCTTTCTGCTTCAAGTAGCTGGAACTACAGGCATATGCCACCACACCCGGCTAAATTTTTTGATTTATTGTAGAGACGAGGTCTCACCAGGTTGCCTAGGCTGGTATCGAACCCGTGGGCTCAGGCAATGCTCTCGCTTCAGCCTCCCAAAGTGCTGGGATTACAGGCTTGAGCCACCACGCCCAGCCATCCTTCTTTAAATTGAGTGGGGTCGCTGCCTGCCCGCTCGTGACGCCTCCCGCTGTGTCTGGGCCCGTCCCCGTGCGGAAACATAGCCGGTATGTCCGACAAACTGCCCTACAAAGTTGCTGACATCAGCCTGGCCGCCTGGGGACACAAGGCCCTGGACAGCGCAGAGAATGAGATGACCGGCCTGGTGCGCATGCGAGAGTTACTCAGCCTCCACACCACTGAAGGGTGCCCACATTGCTGGTTGCTTGCACATGACTGTGGAGACTGCTGTCCTCATCGAGACCCTCGTCGCCCTGGGTGCTGAGGTGCATGGTCCAGCTGCAACATCTTCTCTACTCAGAACCATGCAGCAGCCGCCATTACCAAGGCTGGCGTCCCAGTGCACGCATGGAAGGGCGAAACGGATGAAGCGTGCCTGTGGTGCATCGGACAGAACCTCTGCTTCAAGCATGGGCCCCACAAAATGATTCTGGACGACGGTGGTGGCCTCACCATCCTTATCCACACCAAGTACCCACAGCTCCTGTCGGGCATTCGAGGCATCTCTGAGGAGACCACAACTGGGGTCCACAACCTATGCAAGATGATGGCCAGTGGGATCCTGAAGGTACCTGCTACCAACGTCGATGACTCCGTCACCAAGAGCAAGTTTGACAACCTCTATGGCTGCCGGGAGTCCCTCATAGATGGCATCAAGCCACAGATGTGATGATGGCGGGCAAGGTGGCAGTGGTAGCGGGATATGGTGACATGGGCAAGGGCTGTGCCCAGGCCCTGCGGGGTTTTGGACCCCACGTTATCATCACTGAGATCGACCCCATCAATGCACTGCAGGCTGCTATGGAGGGCTATGAGGTGACCACCATGGATAAGGCCCGTCAGGAGGGCAGTATCTTTGTTACCACCGCAGGCTGCGTTGACGTCATCCTTGGCCGGCGCTCTGAGCAGATGAAGGATGACTCCATTGTGTGTAACACTGGACACTTCGACGGGGAGATTGATGTCAGGTGGCTCAAGGAGAATGCTGTGGAGAAGGTGAACCTCAAACCCCAGGTGGACCGCTACCGGCTGAAGAATGGACGCCGCATCAGCCTGCTGGCTGAGGGCCGTCTGGTCAACCTGGGTTGTGCCATGGGCCACCCCAGCTTCGTGATGAGTAACTCCTTTACGAACCAGGTGGTGGCACAGATTAAACTGTGGACTCATCCAGACAAATACCCTGTTGGGCTCCACTTCCGGCCCAAGAAGCTGGATGAGGCCATGGCTGAAGCTCACCTGGGCAAGCTGAACGTGAAGCTGACCCAGCTGACTGAAAAACAGGCCCAGGACCTGGCATGTCCCATGATGGCCCCTTCGAGCCTGACCACTACCGCTGCTGAGGGACAGGACTGTCCCTTACATTTCAGCTGCGGTCCTTGTTCAGGCCTCATGTCCCCCGGCCCCAGAGCAAACGGCACCAACTTTATGATTGGTTTGTCGGTGTCCCCTGTGGAATCCCTGGGGCTGGTAACTCAGTTTTTGGCCTCTGTCCTTCCTTCTGTTCCGAGTATGGTAGGGGGAATCGAGAGGTCCTGGTTGTGAAGGGGGTACAAGGGAACCATGAGCTCAGTGGTCTTGGAACTGCTCCCTGAGTCAGTCCTTCCTCAGGCCGGAAGTTGGTAGTGGCGGTCATTCACAAAGCCTGTGTACTGTACCATTGAGGACCTGGCCTATGGACTTACACCCATGTGCTTGGTTTACAGGTTCAGTGGTTCCTCAGCCCATAACAGATGGTAAGGAGCTATACTGAAGGGCAAGGAGGAATTGTGGGAGCTTGAGTGATCCTGAGAGTCTGCCTTAGTGCTGGGCCTTCTCTTAAACCTGTAACAATGAGGTTGGTACTTACAGTCCTTATTTTACAGGGGTTGGAATAGACTTAAGGAACAACTGAGAAAGGACAAGAGAAGTAACAGCCAGAGGTTGAAAGGAGCCAGAAATATATAAAAGCAGGCATAGATCTGATACCCCTTAGAACATGATGGTTCCTATCACAACCCTGGGTCAAAAAGAGTAATTTGGTTTATAGTGTTTATTATTTTAAAGAAAGCAGGAAGGTGGGTCAATAATAATTTTGGTGCCAGCCGGGCTCGGTGGCTCAACCTGTAATCCTGCGCTTTGGGAGGTTGAGGTGAGTGGATTGCCTGAGCCCGTGGGTTCGAGACCCGCCTGGGCAACTTAGCAAGCCCTCATCTCTACAATAAATCAAAAATTAGCCGGGGGTGGTAGTGCGCGCCTGTAGTTCCAGCTACTTGGAAGGTTGAGGCGGAAGGGTCACCGGAGCCCAGCAAGTCGAGGCTGCGGTGGCCGGGAGCGGCCACTGCACTCCAGTCTGGGCGACAGAGTGAGACTCCAACTCAAAAGAGAAAAAAAAAAAAAATTTTGGTGCCTTAAAAAAAAATTTAGTCTCAGGATCATCATGATTTGGAAACTGATATCAATAAGGACTATAAAAGGCTACATATTAATGAGCTGGGCATGGTGGCATGCACCTGTAGTTCCAGCTACTCAGGAACTGAGGCAGAAGGTTGTCTGAGCCCTGGAGATTGAGACGGCAGTGAGCTGTGGTCATGCCACTGCACTCCAGCATGAGCAACGCAGTAAGAACTTGACTTAAAATTTTAAAAAATGTAAAGGTTGCATATTGTGTGGTAACCAATGGACCACTATGGTTGTATAGGGTTGATTGCCCACGGGTGATGGCTGGGACCCAGGGACACGCTGTGTTCCTTATGAGGTTCGAGAAGTTGCCATCGATTCTGGTTATGAAATGTGCAGTGGATCCTCTACATTTGGAACCTAGATTTGGGAGAGAAGACTGGATGCTTGTCATGGAAAATCCTTAAGTTCCTCGGGGGTCTTACTGGATAGAGAAGCCCCGGTTAAATTCACTAATACTAGGTCTTTCAGTGAGGGTTCTGCAGTGGTGGAGGGCAGCCCTGAAAACTAAAATAGGGACTTAGTTCAATAGTAGGATCTATTAGTAAGTGTCTGTGCCAAATAACCCTGATCCTTTGCGGCAACAGAGACAGAGCAGCCGAAATAGTTAAAGGTCCTAGTTAGCCATCTGTGCAGAATTCAGCAATCCACTTGACTGTCTTTTCAGTCTTTCATGACTCCTCATTCACAAGCAACCACCTGGTAAGTGTGTATGTTGTATCAGTCTTTTCCCTGAGCATTTTTTTTTTTTTTGAGTTGGAGTCTCACTCTGTCGCCCAGACTGGAGTGCAGTGGCCGCTCCCGGCCACCACAGCCTCGACCTGCTGGGCTCCGGCGATCCTTCCGCCTCAGCCTTCCAAGTAGCTGGAACTACAGGTGCGCGCTACCATGCCCGGCTAATTTTTTGATTTATTGTAGAGGTGAGGTTTTGCCAAGTTGCCCAGGTGGGTCTCGAACCCGCGGGCTCAGGCAATCCACTCACTTCAGCCTCCCAAGGAGCGGGATTCAGGCTGAGCCACCGAGCCCGGCTCCCTGAGCATTTCTACAGAATAGGGCCCAATGCCTGGTTGACACACACAACTGGGGGTACAAAGTTATTTCCCTAAGCATTAGTCACAGATTATGCTGGAACCGAGACACTTGATTGTAAGACCATACACAGATCCAGGCCAAGACCACAACCCAGGGCCACTTTAAGGACTCCTTGAGGCGGGGCGTGATACCCATATCTGTAATCCCAACACTTTGGGTGACTTCTTGGGCCCAGGAGTTTAAGACAGCCTGGGCAACAAAGTAAGACCCTGTCTCTACAAGAAAGAAAAAATTAGCCAGGCATGGTGGCACTGGCCTGTAGACCCAGCTCTTTGGGAAGCTGAGGAGGGAGGATGGCTTGAGCCCAGGAGTTTGAGGCTACGGTGAGCTGTGATCATGACACTGCCCTATAATCTAGGCTATAGAGTGAGGCCCCAGCTCACAAACAAAAAGGAAGGGCCCCAATCCTGTACTCACTTCTCTAAACATCACAAATGCAGCACAGCAACATAACTCAAAGTGCCACCTTGCCAGTAAGCAGCAAAGTCATTTCCCAAACTGTACAGACCTGCAGCAGACCAAATGACTGTACAGTGGCTTATACCAAGTAACGAGCTAAAAGCAATAGAAGAAAGGCCTCAAACTACTGGTGGCCATAGCCTAAATTGTCCTGCCAGCCACACTCATTACTTTGTGGTTTTTCCATGGATTTAGGATTCATCCTCCTCCCAGTTGCATGTTGAGGTTGATGATACTCTACATACCAAGAGAATTTGAAAGTGTGTTACAGATAAAAGGGACTTCTGCGGAAAGCAAAGCATGAACAACCAGGTCTGAGCAAAGCAGGAGAAAGTTGTCCTTTATAGTGGACAGGGCTGGGACCGAGGTAAAGTTCTCATATGTGGGCTGGAATTTGTAAAATTTTAAATTCTCACTGAATCCAGAGGAGGCACATGCAGACTTGTGTTTTGTTTCTCCCCAAAAGGACTTTCTTATCAGCATTTGCAGTTGTGTGCTATACTATCTACAAAGAATACAGGACAGGTGAGGCTTAAAAATAAATCAATCCCGTGTCTTGGGAGGCTGAGGTGAGTGAATTGCCGAGACCCGTCTGGGCAACTTGGCAAGACCTCATCTCTACGATAAATCAAAAATTAGCCGGGCGTGGTAGCGCGTGCCTGTAGTTCCAGCTACTTGGAAGGCTGAGGCGGAAGGATTGCCAGAGCCCAGCAGGTTGAGGCTGCGGTGGCCGGGAGCGGCCACTGCACTCCAGTCTGGGTGACAGAGTGAGACTCCAACTCAAAATAAATAAATAAATAAATAAATCAGTAGTCAAACATCAACAACACTCACACTTTATTATAAACAGATACTGTTACTATCAGCAGTTTGCCAATTAGTAAATTTAGGCACATGGAATTTAAATAATTAACCTAATGTCACATAAGTAGTAAATGGTTGCCTTTTCTCATTCACGACATTCTGTAGTATGAATTTATATAATTGCCACAAGGTTTGAATCATGATTTTTCCAAAAAAACTCGGCCGGGCTTGGTGGCTCAGCCTGCAATCTCAGTGCTTTGGGAGACTGAGGTGAGTGGATTGCCTGAGCCCGCAGGTTCAAGACCCACCTGGGCAACTTGGCGAGACCTCATCTTTACAATAAATCAAAAATTAGCTAGGTATGGTAGCGCACACCTGTAGTACCAGCTACTTGGAAGGCTGAGGCGGAAGGATCGCCAGAGCCCAGCAGGTCGAGGCTGCGGTGGCCGGAGCGGCCACTGTACTCCAGTCTGAGTGACAGAGTGAGAATCTAACTCAAAAAAAAAAAACAAACAACTCATTTACATCCATTATCCATTTTTTCAGTATTAAATTTTCTAATTCTGAATAAATTGAATATGAAGTAAAAGTAATTCCCACATCCACTATATTGTACCCTAGTAAGAAATCTGCTGGCTGAGCTCAGTGGCTCAGCCTGTAATCCCAGAACTTTGGGAGGTTGCAGCTAGTGGATTGCCTGAGCCCGTGGGTTCGAGACCCGCCTGGACAACTTGGCAAGACATCTCTACAAAAAATCAAATATTAGCCGGGCGTGGTAACGCACGCCTGTAGTTCCAGCTCCTTGAAAGGTTGAGGCGGAAGGATTGCCGGAGCCCAGCTGGTCAAGGCTGCGGTGGCCGGGAGCGTGCCACTGCCCCCAATCTGAGCAACAGAGTGAGATTCCAACAGAAAAAAAGAAAAGAAATCTGCTGATGACCCATGACAAATGAATGGTGGGTAGAGGGTTTCCTACATTAATTACGTTATGAATTCTCTAATGTTGAGTAAGGTGTGCAGGCTACCTAAAGGCCTTCCCACACTCCTTACATTCATAAGGCTTCTCACCAGTGTGAATGCTGTGATCTTGGGTAAGTTCTGAGTCATGAATAAAGGCTTTCCACATTCTTTGCGTTTATAGGGTTTCTTGGCAGTATGAATTCATTGATGTTGAGTAAGTTGTGAACCACAAATAAAGGCCTTCCCACACTATGCACATTCATGGGATTTCTCACCAGTACAAATCTGGTGATGCTGCAAAGGTTGAGAGCCACAAATAAAGGCCTTGCCGCATCTTTACATCCACAGTTTTTCATACCAGGATGCTTTTCCGGTGTTCAGTAAGATGGGAACCACAAATAAAGGCTTTCTCACATTTCCTACACTGATAAGACTTCTCACCCATAGGAATTCACTGATGTTGAGTAAGTTGTGAACAGTCTAAAGGCCTTCCCACATGCCTTACAATCACAGCTTCTCACCGATACGAATTCTCTGATGTCGAATGAGTTGAGGCACAAATAAGTTATTTCCCACATTCCTGACACTCAAAAGGTTTGTCACCAGTGTGCCGTCTCTGATGACGAATGAGTTCTGAGGCAAACATAAATGATTTTTCCACATCCCTTACATTCAAAAGGTTTGTCACCAGTGTGCATTCTCTGATGACGAGTAAGGTGTGAAGACTGTCTGAAGGCCTTCCCACATTCCTGACATTCATAGGGTTTCTCATCTGTATGAATTATCTGATGTCGAATGAGTTCTGAGGCAAAAATAAATGATTTCCCACATTCCTTACATTCAAAAGGTTTGTCACCAGTGTGCATTCTCTGGTGACGAGTAAGTTGGGCAGGCTGTCTGAAGGCCTTCCCACATTCCTGACATTCATAGGGTTTCTCACCTGTATGAATTATCTGATGTCGAATAAGATGTAAACCACGAATAAAAGCTTTTCCACATTCCTTATACTCATAGGGCTTTTCACCAGTATGAATGATTTGATGTTCAGTAAGAGAGGAAAAATGACGAAAGGCCGTCCCACAATCCTTACATTTATAGTGTTTCTCACCGGCATCAATTTTTTGCTGTTGTGTAAGTTCAGAGTCATAAATAAAGGCCTTCTCACATTCTTTGAATTTATAGAGCTTCTCTCTAGGACGAATCTGCTGATGTAGAGCAAGAGATGTCTGCAAACTAAAAGATGGCATGTTTTCATAAGTCATTAATGTGTTTTCCAAATAATCCTCCTGATTTGTCTCTTGCCTTTCAGACTGGCCTTTGAATTCCCAGCTGTCTCTGATATTGGAGCGTGTCACTTCATAGACTTCTTTCTGCAAACATAATTCTTTGGTCTTACATCTTAGCTCTAAGTCTGAAAGATAACCAGAAAGCAAAACGGTGTTTCTTTTTTGAGGAATAAAACTTCTGTGATAGAAATGGGAGACAAACTAAAAATAACATCCCTAAGAAGTGAAGATGTTGAACATGGCCTTCAATTTGGAAAAAAAGCTCAAGACCACAAAGAATTAAGAAAGATGAACAGAGCACGGTGACTCACGCTTGTAATACCAGCACTTTGGGAGGCCGAGGCTGAAGCAAGAAGATTGTTGAGCCCAAGAGCCTGAGACCAGCCTAGGCAATATAGCAAGATCATGTCTCTACAAAAAACACAAAAAAATTAGCTAGGTGTGGTGGTGCACACCTGTAGTAAGGAACTCAGGAGGGTGGGGTAGAAGGATTGCCTGAGCCTATGAAGGCAAGGCTGCTGCAAGCCACGACTGTGACACTACACTGAAGCCTAGGTGACAGATGATACCGAAACCAAAAAAAAAAAAGAAAGAAAGATGAGGGAGATTAATAGGAAAACAAGTTAAGTCAGTACTTATTAAGTTCAGTATAAATCAGATCAGAAGCAAATGAACATTTTGTTAAAAATTTGGATGCCAGTGTCCCACCTCACAGCAAGTTAATAAGAATTTGTAGCAGATCTTGGGTTTATTTTTATTTGTTTCTATGTCTCACTATGTTGCCCAGGCTGGAGTGTAGTGGCTCTTAATAGGTATGAGCATAGTATATTATAGACTCAAACTCCTGGGCTCAAACAATCTTCTTGCTTCAGACTCCCAAGTAGCTGGGGCTACAGGCACACACCACTGTGCCGAGTTGGTTTCCTATTTTTAATACATTCAACCAACCAATTCTGATGTTGTAGAAAACTTAACACCTAGAACTTTTCAACTGTGTCCAACTACACTTAGAATAAAATCCAAGCCGGGCTCGGTGGCTCAGCCTGTAATCCCAGCACTTTGGGAGGCTGAGGTGAGTGGATTGCCTGAGCCCACGGGTTCAAGACCCACCTGGCAACTTGGTGAGACCTCATCTCTACAATAAAATAAAAAATTAGCTGGGCGTGGTAGCGTGCGCCTGTAGTTCCAGCTACTTGGAAGGTTGAGGTGGAGGGATCGCCGGAGCCCAGCAGGTTGAGGCTGCGGTGGCTGGGAGCGGCTACTGCACTCCAGTCTGGGTGACAGAGTGAGACTCCAACTCAAAAAAAAAATTAAAAAAAGAATAAAATCCAAATGCTTTACCACAGCTTATGTGATCCTCTATAACTTTCTCTTTTCTTTGAAATATCGCGATCAAAATCTCATTCAACATCTTCTTGGTCCACTTCTCCCCACTGTTCATTACATACCAAATATTCATCCCCTCTGAACATCTGAAATAATCAAGCCCTTTATCTTTTCAAAGTTTTCTATAGGCTGTTCAATTTGCTAGAAATTATCTAAGCTTGAATCTCTGCATGGCTGGCTTCATATCATAGCATAAGTCTCAGGTGAAAAATCACTTCCTTAGGAAGAACCGGTGGCTCAGCCTGTAATCCCGCGCTTTGGGAGGCTGAGATGAGTGGATTGCCTGAGGCTGCGGGTTCGAGACCCGCCTGGGCAGGCGAGACCTCATCTCTACAATAAATCAAAAAAACTAGCCGGGCGTGTAGCGCGTGCCTGTAATTCCGGCTACTGGGGAAGGGTGAGGCGGGAAAGGGTCGCCGGGCCCACAGGGCGAGGCTGCGGTGGCTGGGAGTGGCCACTGCACTCCAGTCTGGGCGACCGAGTGAGACTCCAACTCAAAAAAAAAAAAATTTTTTTTTAATTTATTATAGAGGCGAGGTTTTGCCAAGTTGCCAGGGTTGGTCTCAAACTCTCAGGCTCAGGTAATCCACTTGCCTCGGCCTACCAAAGTGCTGAGATTACAGGCTGAGCCACTGAACCCAACCCTATTATTTCACCTGTAAATATTTTAGCATGAATCCCTAAGACAAGGACATACTGCAAAAGCATAATATCATAATCACACCTAAAAATTAAGTTAATAGTAATTCATTTAGATTCTTCCTATTTTCCTAGTTGTCTAATTATAAATGTATTTTTCAGTTTGGTTGAATCAGGATCCAGATAAGGGCCACATATGAGACTGGTTAGTGTCTCTAAGTCTCCTTTAAGTCATAAGATACATAGTTAAGGATAAAATACAGCTTGAGTTCAAAATTATACTTCCAATTCATATTCAGGACTACAGAGTTTTTACTTAACGCTACCAATCATTCACATGCATTTCCTTTATACATAGTCTCAGAAATAAAAAAACTAAATTATTCATTTTATTTCACATCACTTTTTTTTTTTGAGTTGGAGTCTCACTCTGTCGCTCAGACTGGAGTGCAGTGGCCGCTCCCGGCCACCGCAGCCTCGACCTGCTGAGCTCCGGCGATCCTTCTGCCTCAGCCTTCCGAGTAGCCGGAACTACAGGTAAGCGCTACCACGTCCAGTTAATTAATTAATTTATAAATTGTAGAGATGAGGTCTCACCAAGTTGCCCGGGTGGGTCTCAAACCTGCAGGCTCAGGCATTCCACTCGCCTCGGCCTCCCAAAGTGCTAAGATTACAGGCTGAGCCTCCGAGCGCAGCCATTACACTTTTTTATAGTTTCTTTTATCCTTAGGATATGTAACTACTGGATACACATTTAGAATGAATTGTTTCTCTTTTGGTTTCAGGGATTTATCCAAATTTAATTTTGTTTTATAGTTTTCAAAGATATTAATTATACATAGTTTCACGGCCGGGATCGGTGGCTCAGCCTGTAATCCCGCTCCTTGGGGGGCCCCAAGTGAGTGAATTGCCTGAGCCCGCAGGTTCGAGACCCACCTGGGCAACTTGGCGAGACCTCATCTCTACAATAAATCAAAAAAATTAGCCAGGCGTTGTACCAAAAATATAAAATTGACTAAATTTGAAAAGATACATCCCCCCAAAAAAAATAAAAAATTCATAGTGAAAAAATTTTTGAAAATGTGTGATGTTCTTTATTTACATGAGTCCCAAAGCAAACAGGCCCCAAAAACTATTATACTAAACATGCTGCTGGTATCTAAAGCAGAAGGTACTTATTTTTTTTTAAGTTTTAAAAAATTTTAATTAATGAGGAGGGAAAGGAAAAAAGGGGAAGAGGATTTTCGTGCTAACTACCAACTTTTTGGGACGTCCCAATAAATACTGTAAATAAAATCATTAACTCCTAAAATAATGTCATACCCTTTCCCCACTTACCTAAAAACCCTCAGTACCCTAAACATTTTAAAAAGCCTACAATTGGGCAAATCATAACACAAACCCATTTTAAATAATTTAAAAACTATTTAAATTTTTAATATGGTAAAAAAAGTTTTAATTTAAAAGTGTGGTTTTACTGAATGTGTTTTGCTTTTTTTACTCCATAAAAATAAAAAAATTTTAAAAACCATTGTAAGAAAGACTGTATTTTGATAGTTTTATTTGGGAAAATATGTATTTTTTTTTTTTTTTTTTTTGAGTTGGAGTCTCACTCTGTCGCCCAGACTGGAGTGCAGTAGCCGCTCCCGGCCACCGCAGCCTCGACTCTGGGCCCCCGGCGATACTTCCGCCTCACCCTCCAAGTAGCGGAACTACAGGCACGCGCTACCATGCCCGGCTATTTTTTTATTTATTGCAGAGACGAGGTCTCGCCAAGTTGCCCCCTGGGTCTCAAACCCCGGGCTCAGGCAATCCACTCCCCCGCCTCCCAAAGTGCTGGGATTACAGGCTGAGCCACCGAGCCCGGCCTGTACTTTTCAATAGTCTCTATAATATCACTCCACTTTTTGGAAAATTATATTATGTTTACATAGATCAATAATATAATTTGTCCCTTAATATCACTACTTGATATTAAGCAGATTATTAGATACTTAATGCTCACCTCTAGGCCATAGGATAATGCTTCTCTGTTTGGTTTTCTGAAGTTCATTTTCTAGTGGATTCCTCAGGAAGGGGTCAGGGAAATATTCCTTGTGCTTCTGCATATACGGTACATAACAACTCAGCTGAGTGTGAATTCTTAGCTTAAAATTTATCTCTGCATAACTTAAGTAGAAAAATATGCATCATCTAGCTGGGCTCGGGGGCTCAGCCTGTAATCTCACGCCTTGGGAGGCTGAGGTGAGTGGATTGCCTGAGCCCGCGGGTTCGAGACCCGCCTGGGCAACTTGGTGAGACCTCTTTTCTACCATAAATAAAAAATTACCCGGGTGTGGTAGCACTCCCTTTGTAGTTCCATTACTTGGGAGGTGAGGTGGAAGGATCGCCGGAGCCCAGCAGGTCGAGGCTGCGGGGGCCCGGGGAGCGGCCACTGCACTCCAGTCTGGGTGACAGAGTGAGACTCCAACTCAAAAATAAAGAAAAAGAAAAATATGCATCATCTTCTGGAGTAAAGCTTTGCTGACCAAAGATCAAATGACAATCTTTTTCCTTTCCTTCTGAGCAGCTTGGAGTTTCTGTCTGGATACTAAATGCATGATTTTCCTGAGCACACGGTGTTCTTTTTCAAAACAGTTTCAAGCCTTTTGTTCTTAATTTAAGTAAGGTATATTGAATCATTTTTGGCAATTGTTCTGTTCTACTGCTCTCTTATTGAAACTCTTCATGAAGTTGTTGAAGCTTCACTGCCTATTTTCTTTATCTATTGCTTTCTTTTTCCCTCTTCCATTCCTTTTTTATTTTGTAAATTTGTCCCTATCTCCTAGTTCTCTTAAAGCATTATCTGTTGCATATACTCATTTTCATTTGGTCTTCACTTCTGAGATAATTTTTTATTTTATTTCTAATTCTTTCCTAAGTTCAGTCACTATCTTTTCAAACTGTTTTCTCCAACTGCCTCATATCTGAGTTTGTCTGAGATGTTCTACCATTTTCTGAAATTTTTAACTAGTTTTGAAATAGTATGACAGTTTGTAAGTATTTGACTTGCTGGTGTGCCTTTCAATATTATAGGGAATGTCATTTTATTCCTTAGTGTCTTTTATAATTTTGTACAAGCCTTAACCACAATCTTTTTCTATTGCTTTTATTTAACTTTTTTAAAATGTTAAGTAAACAAAGCTTTCTCGTGCACCATTCTGTACATTGTAATACATGTACAGATGTATGTACCACAGTAAAGATGCAGAATAGTTCTATCACCCCCCAAAAACTCCCCCATGTGATCCCTATATAGTCACTTCCTCCCCTTGCTCCTGATCGCTGGTAAACACTGATCTGTACTCTTTCTCTTGTTTCATTTCCACACCAGTATATAAATGAATCAGATGTGTAATCTTTAGAGATCTTTTTCCTACTTTGCAAAACGCCTTTGAGATCCATGAAAGTTGCTTCATGTATTGATAGATTACCCCTATTTATTCACTTATTTTTGAGACAGGGTCTCACTCTGTAGTCCAGGCTGGAGTGCAGTGGCATGATCTCAGCTCACAGCCGAATCAACCTCCTGGAGTGATGTAATCCCTCTGCTTCCATCTCCCTAGTAGCTGGACTACAGGCACGCATCACAATGCCTAGTTAATGTTTGAATATTTTGTAGAGACAAGGTCTTGCTATGTTGTCCAGGCCAATCTCA
>JAPVLO010004035.1:0-32191 GCA_027257055.1 Cephalopachus bancanus
CCTTCTGGTAACTCTGAGGAAGAGATACAACCTTAGGAGGTAGAAACACCTGGAGACTTTATGATCATGGAAAATGAAGGTTGCTGAATATCTCTGTTTCATTTTTTGAACCCACCCCAAGTTCCCCATGTTCTCCAGGTTTCCATATTTTGTTGTGGGTCCTGTGTAGATTTGCACTGTGGAGGTCCTGCCCCTGCAGAGATCGGGGGTCCCTTGGTAGGTGTGGTGGCATCAGCGATTTAAACTGGAGGGATAGATGTAAAGAGAAAGAAAGGGGGGAGAAAGAAAGAGACTGGACTTCTGTTCAAGTGACTAGAAGCCATTTAATGGGTGTAATCCCAGGGCTTTTATCCCCAAACTCTGCAAAGGTATCATCATGGAACTCCTGCTGCTATGGTTACACAAAAGGTAGCATGTGCCTTTCACATGACCAGGTCCAGGTGCACACAGGACACCCCCTACCCTCAAGCAGGTGTATTTTTCAAACATGAAGAAAAACATGAAGTTCTTATCCAGTTTCTATGTAACCTTAATTATTTATACTACATAACATCGTTCAATGCTTATACCCAAAACCAATATAATGATATATTACCTTTTACTATTCTATGCTAATTTCAACTAGCTTCTATGAAACAGTTGGTGCTATGGTTACACTCTCCTAGCACCAGCCAGCCTAATTCAAACTACACTGGCCCCCTGAATCAAACTGAACTAACCACACTTCCATAACAAAATGGTTACTTAAATTTTCTTAATCTATATAAACTATATTCTAAAACCTATATTTATAAATTTCTAAAATAACATCAAGAGAACCTGTGACTTGCACTAAGGCTCCTCAATGTGACTCAAAGTTAAACTTAAATTGTTTAAAAGCAAAAACCATAAACCGTGGAAAATGGGAACAACAGACTCCCAAGTTAGCTGTGTTTGTTCTGGTTTCAGAGTCCTCTGTTAGAGCCAGCAGGAGCCTTTCCTGGTTGCTTGTGCCAAGTGGAAAAGAGGGGAGGGAATGGGGTCAACAGCTCCTGAAGGCATCATAGTGGTCTCGGGGTCAATGGCCCTTCCTGATCCCTAACGCTCAGTGGGCCTCCCTGGCCGGCTCCCAGCATTGCACCTCTTCTTTCTTCTTGCCTTCTAACTGCTAGTTTCTTGTCACAAATGAGCTAAGGGGACCTGAAGTTTTCAGCACACATTGCTTCTCTCTTGCAGAGATACTGGTGTGATGCGTATTTGCTTTTGACCTGTTGTTCGGCAACATGTTTGCTGGATTTTGACAACAGGAGAAACAACTGAGAAAAGAAAGTCATAGCACATGACCACAAGGAGAAGAATTGGCTGGAAAGCAGCCTTGTTTGTCATCTATGCAAGGCCTCTAAAGCAAAGGTCACATAATGGATTGGATTCAAATTTCAAGACTGTACTGCAAACCTTTGGCTGTTTCAGTCACCTCCACATACTGTGTGTCATGAGGGTAGCCATGCTGGAAGTCCTTTCTCCTTCCTCCTCCCCTTATAATCTGCAGAGTTGACTGAGCACATGGCCTCTTCTGACAGACCATTCCCATATATCCCCACTTGGTACTGCCCACAAAATGATCACTCTGTTGTTGTTGAATAATATCCCATTGTTTTGTCCACAAGCACTCCCTGATGCCTCCTATCTATATCAGCCAGTCCCTGGTGGTCCCTCTTTCTTTGTGAATGATCTTTTGCTCTTGCCACCTCAACAGGGTCACTAGAGAACTGGCAGAGGTGATTATTTGCCAGCCTTTCCTGGTGCCACAGACCAAGTATGATTTGACTCCCTCCCTGTGTTTGGACCAGCCTAACAGCATCCAGCTATATAGGAATCCTCAGTTTTCAATGGAAGGAGGAAAAGTCTGCTTGCTTCATTTGGAAATGCGTGAGTAGTTTCTGGTGAACATGATAAAGCTTCGAATGAGGTCTCAGACAGACCTCACTGTCCTCAGAGCTTGAAGTCTAGAGGAAACTGACAGGTGTCACTTCTCTACCCAGGTATAATAGGCACATTTCTTTTGAATCAGCCTCTGGGCGGGGGTGTGACCATGAACATGGGGTATGTCAGTGATCCCTGCTCTCTTTCTTGTCTCAGGCCATGATTGTGTCATGCTGAGTTCACTGTCAGGATGTTAGGCCCAAGGCAGGTGGGACCAGTTGATAATCAATCATGGAGCAGAGCCCCGAAAGGTGTCTTTCAGACCCCCCACTCCATATTTCATGTCTTTTGCCCACTTCCTGTTCATCATCAGTGTTCCCTTGGTCAACATGGCATTCTGTTTTGCCCTGCCTGCCAATGCCCATGGTTTTGTTGCTTGCCTTTCTGTGGTGGGTAGGACACAGGTTTCACTCAACTTGTCTTTAATATCTCTTTTTTGTGTGTAGGCCTATAAGCAGTGTGTAGCTTATGGACATGCTTCTGGACACAGGAGGGAGCCATGTCTCTCTCAGTGGCTGTGGGTCACCAGTACTCCGAGGTAGCCATGGAGACCCACTTTCACTCTGATTGGACGATTCCCACCATCATGCCTGTGGCAGGTGAAACATCCTCTCAGCTATGAACAAGCTGGGTGCTTGCAGAGGGAGAGGGAACTATTGTCCTTTACCCTCTAGAAAGCAGGAGGACTGTGGGCCCAGGATCTGTGGGGGAAAAGATTAGATCCATGCCCAGACTCAGGATGAGTCATGGTGGGAGGAAATTAGCCGAAACTAGCCAAGCTAAGCAGGGCAGTCATCTCAAGCCATGATCTCTGGTTTCTGGAAGATGACCCTTAAGTTTTTCCTATTCTCCCATGGGGAGTTTGATGTTGCTATGTTGGGGGCAGACAGTAGAGGGGAGGTGTCTGGCGAAGGAGCTGTTTCATGTGACAAACCCTGGTCTGAATTCACTTGTAGGAAACCTACCTGATGCAGAGCATCTGAGACACTCAGAAGCATCCTTCTCCTGGTAAGTCTGATGAAGAGGTACACCTTTAGGAGGTAGAGACCCCTGAAGACTCCACATCCAGGGAAAATGAAGGGTGCTGAGTTTCTCTGATTCACCCTTTGGGCCCACCCCAAATTCTCCGTGTTCACCAGGTTTCCTGATTTCACTGTGGGTCCTGTGAAGGTTTCTACCTCTTCTTCCCTCTTGCATTCAAACTGCTATAGTTTCTTGACACAGGTGACCTCACAAATACCGAAGTTTTCAGCACACATTGCAGAGAAACTGGTGTGATGCTTATTTGCTTTCAGCCTGTTGTTCCACAATACGTTTGCCAGATTTTGACAACAGGAGAAGCAACTGGGAAGAGAGAGTCATAGCACATGGAAAGAAGGAGAAAAAGAGGCTGGAAAGCACTTGCATTTGTCCTTGCATATGCAAGGCCTCTAAAGCAAGAGCCATGGGGTGGATTGCATCCAAATTTCAAGACTGTACTGCAAACCTTGACTGTTTTACTCACGTCACATACTGTGTCATGAGGGTAGATGCACAGGATGTCCTTTCTCCTTCCTCCTCCTCTTTAAGCTGCAGAGCTGACTGAACATGTGGTCTCTTCTGACAGACTGTTCCCATGTATCCCCACTGTGTCCCCCCCACAAGGTGAATCTCTCTGTTGTTGTTGAATAATGCCCCATGTTTGTGTCCACAACAACTCCCTGATGCCTCCCAACTAATTCAGCAGGTACCTGGTGGTCCCTCATTCTTTATGACTGATCTTTTGCCCTTTCCACCTCAACAGGGTCACCAGAGAACTGGCAGAAGTGGACGTTCGCCAGCCCTTCTGGCTGCCACAAACTGAGTGTGATTTGACTCCTTCCCTGTATTTGGACCAGCCTAATGGCTTCCAGCTGTATAGGAAAACTCAATCCTCAATGGAGGGAGGAATAGTCTGTGTGCTTCATTTGGAGATGCATGAGTTTTCTCTGGTGAACATGATAAAGTTTTGAATGAGGTCTCAGGCAGACCTCACAGTCCTCAGAGACTGATGTCTAGAGGAGGCTGACAGGTGTCGCTTCTCTACCCAGGTATCACAGGCGCATATCATTTGAATCAGCCTCTAGGGGGTGTGTGTGACCATGAACATACGGTAGGTAGCGATCCCTGCTCTCTTCTTTGTCTCAGACCATGACAGTGTCACCCTGAGTCCACTGTCAGGATATTAGGCTCAAGGCAGGTGGGACCAGTTGATACTCATGGAGCACAAACACAAAAGGTGTGTGTCAGACCTCCTGCTCCACATTTCATGTCTTTTGCCCACCATACTATTCCTTGTTAGTGTTCCCTTGATCAACATGGCATTCTGTTATTCTCTGCCTGGTAAACGCACATAGCATTGTTGCCTACCCCTCTATGTAGGGTGGGATTCAGGTTTTGCTGAACCTGTCTGTAAGATCTCTGTTTTGTGAGTAGGCCTGTTCATAGCTAAGCAGTGTGTAGCCTTATCAACATGCTTCCTGACACCTGAAGGAGACTTATCACTCTCAGTGGCAGCAGGTCACCAGGATTCCCAGGTAGCCACTGAGATCCATTTTCACTCCCATTGGACCATTTCTTCCTTCATGACTGTGGCAGCTGAAAACATTCTCTCAGCTATGAACAAGCTGAGTGCTTACAGAGGGAAAGGGAACTATTTCCCTTTTCCTTCCAGAAATCAGGTGAGCTGCAGACCCAGGATCTGTGGGGAAAAAGATTGGATCCATGCCCAGACTTGGGAGAAGTGGTGGTGGGAGGAAAACCTAGCTGTAGAGGGAGATTGTGTCCCCTGACTCAGGCATGCTAACCAAGGTGGTCATCTCAAGTCTTGATCTCTGACTTTGTGGAAGATGACCCAGATGAGTTTGATGTTGCTTTGTTGGGAGGAGACAGTGGACGGCAGGTATCTAGAGAGAGTTCTTCTTCATGTGACAAACCCTTGTTTTGATTCACTTCTAGGAATCCTACCTGATGCAGAGCATTTGAAACACTCAGAAGCATCTTTATCCTGGTAAGTCTGAGGTAGAGGTACAACCTTAGGAGGTAGAAATACCCAGAGACTCCATGTCCAGGGAAAACAAAGGGTGCTGAGTGTCTCTATTTCATCCTTTGGGCCCACCCCAAATTCTCTGTGTTCACCAGGTTTCCTGTTTTCATTGTGGGTCCTGTGTAGGATTGTACCTCTTCTTCCCTGTTGCATTCAAACTGCTACAGTTGCTTGATGCAGGTTACCTCACAGGACCCAAGGTTTTTGGCACACATTGCTTCTCTCTTGCAGAGAACTGTGTGATGCCTATTTTGCTTTCAGCCTGTTGTTCCACAACATGTTTGCCAGATTTTGACAACAGGAGAAGCAACTGGGAAGAGAGACTCATAGCACACCATGAGAAGAGACTGGAAAGCATCTATGTTTATCATCTATGCAAGACCTCTAAAGCAAAGGCCATGAAATGGATTGATTCCAAATTTCAAGACGATACTGCAAACCCTTATCTGTTTTAGTCATCTCAACATACTGTATGCCATGAGGGTAGCCACACGGGATGTCCTTTCTTCTTCCTCCTCCATTTGTAATCTGCAGAGTTGACTAACTGCATGCCCTCTTCAGAGAGACTGTTCCCATATACCCCCACAAGTTCTTTCTGTTGTTGTTGAGTAATATCCCAATATTATGTCCAATACCACTCCCTGACGCCTCCTACCTAACTAAACTAGTGCCTGGTGGTCCCTCATTCTTTGTGACTGACCTTTTGCCCTTGCATCTCAGCAGGATAACTAGAGAACTAGCAGAGGTGAACATCCACCAACGTTTCTGGGTGCCACAGACCAAGTATGAATTTACTCCTTCCCTGTATTTGAACCAGCCTACCAGCATCCAGCTGTATAAGAATTCTCAGTTCTCAATGAAGGGAGGAAAAGTCCACTTGCTTTACTTGGAAATGCATTAGTACTCTATGGTGAACATGATAAAGCTTCAAATGAGGTCTCAGGAGGGCCTTACAGTCTTCAGAGCCTGAAGTCTAGGGGAGGCTGCAGGTGTCACTTCTCAACCCAGGTATCATAGGTGCATGTCTTTTGAATTGGCCTCCTAGGGGTGTGTGTGACCATGAATGTTGGGAGCCGGCCTTGGAGGCCCACCTGATTGACAAAGTCCAGGTGCGCTGAGGACCCCCGGCCGCAAAGCGAGTCTGGGAAGCTGAGGCCCTTCCGTCTTCCATCTTTGCTGTTGGTACCGCTGAAGAAATTCTGTGCAGTCGTAGAAGAAGAAGATGGCATGTTTATGCGAAGTACTCACAGCAAACCTGAGAATGTCATGGTTCATTTTTCCATTTTCCCACTATGTCACTTGGCCTTTTCTAACATATGCAAGGGTTAAACGCTGAAGCACATCAAGAATGCTTTCTTTCACTTGGTTATAAGTTACTAGATATTGCTTAAGTAATAAATGATATAAGTATATTCACTCCTTATTTGATTTAGGATTATGCAGTTTAGTGTTTAGACATAAGGTTTTTTAGAAGCACAAGTTTATAGTAAGTTCATTATGAATTCATTATAAGTTCTAACACTTATCTAGGAGTTATGTAGTTGATTTATAACACTGTTTTCACTGACTTAGGATAAAGATTATCTTTAAGGTTTTTACTTAATTCAATATTGCTTAAGTAATAAATGATATAAGTATATTAACTCATTATTTGATTTAGGATTATGCAGTTTAGTGTTTAGACATAAGGTTTTTAGAAGCACAAGTTTATAGTAAGTTCATTATGAATTCATTATAAGTTCTAACACTTAGCTAGGAGTTATGTAGTTGATTTATAACACTGTTTTCACTGACTTAGGATAAAGATTATCTTTAAAGTTTTTACTTAATTCAATAGTTAAAACTCTAAGTTAACATTTATAGAGTGGGTTTTCACTGAACTCATAATATACTAATCAGACACTTTTATGATAACTTAGCTAAAGACAGAAAGCATCCTTGGGGGCCTGGAAAACATTACTAAAAACTTCTTTTGAGTTTTCTTTAGAAACAAGCACTGCAGGATAAGAGAAAATTAACAAAGACACCTGGACAAGAAAGGCGATTATAGAACTCTGAAGGCCATAAAGCCCCAGAAGGAAGACTACTGCTAAACTTTCTGGAGACAGTTCAAGGACTGTAATTCGGAACTTTGGACTAAAACTATCATCTTTGGCCTTATGAATAAGACTTATTGTCTGAATGTTTACAGGGTTCTTGGCTTGTTTATTGCTAGGACCACTAGATGGTGGTAACTTGTGAATACGTGAAGGAATTTTCTTTGTCTTGCCCCTTTACGAATGGTATAAAAGCTCTGTGTTAACTAACATTAAATTGTCATCTGTTCAAGAAGCAGGTGTCCAGGTATAATATTTTCGTCCTTCGCCTACCCGTCTCTCCTTCAGGAAATCTCATGACCCGGCAAGGGGCTGGTCACCTTCACATGAACATGGGGTAGGTCAGCAATCCCTGCTCTCTTCCTTGTCTCAGGCCATGTCTGTATTACCCTGAGTTAACCATCAGGATGTTAGGTGCAAAGCAGGTGGGACCAGTACATTCATTGTTGAAGCACTACCGCAAAAGTTGTATGTCAGACTTTCTGCTCCTCATTTCATGTCGTTTGCCCACCATACTGCTCGTCAGTGTTCCCTTGGTCAACATGGTGTTCTGTTATTCTCTGCCAGCCAAATGCCCATAGTATCATTGCCTACCCCTCTATGGAATGTGGACCCAGGTTTCACTGAACGTGTCTTTAAGATCTGTTTTTTGAGGAGGCCTGTTCATAGCTAATGAGGGTGTAGATTTATCGACATGCTTCTAGACACAGGAGGGCGCTGTATCACTCTTGTGGCTGCGGGTCACCAGTATTCTCGAATAGCCACTGAGATCCATTTTCACTCATATTGAACCATTTTCACCCTAAGGCCTGTGGCAGCTGAAAATGTCTTCTCAGCTATAAACAAGCTGTGTGCTTACAAAGGGAGAGGGAACTATTTTCCTTCTAGAAAGCCGGTGGTCTGCAGGGCCGAGATCTGTGAGGAAAAAGATTGGATCCATGCCCTGACTCAGGACACATGTGATGCAAGGATAATCTAGCAGAAGAAGGAGATTTTGTGTCCCTGGCTCAGCCACGCTAACCGAGGCGATCATCTCAAGTCATAATCTCCAACTTTCTGGAAGATGACCCTTAGATTTTCCTGTCTTCCTCTGGGAGTTTGCTTTTGCTGTATTGGGTGCAGATAGTGGAGGGGAGGTGTTTGGAGAGGGAGCTGCTTCATGTGATGTCAGGAGCCAGCCATGGAGGCCTTCCTGCTGACAAAGTCCAGGGGGCTGAAGACCCCGGGTCGCAAAGCGAATCTGAGCAGCTGAGACCCTTGCTTTTTCTACTTTTGTTATTAGTGCAGCCAAGAAGTTCTGTACAGTCTGAGGATGGAAAGCAAAATTCCACTCACGCCTCCACTCCCCCTTGCAAAAAGGTAAGAGGGGAATTCATGAAAAATTACCTTCCCTTTGTTAAGGAGGCTTGTAATTCTGATTAGAGATTGTGACTAAGTGACTTGAGCCCTGGGGACCCTTTGTTTTACAAACATTGAAGCTCATTCTCCCTTGCAGGAAATAATTAACACAGATTGTAAACACCAGGTGTGAAATTAGGGAAAACTAGTCAGGCCAACTTGTGGCTAAGAAACCTTGAAAATGTTGCTTTACCCCAGCTAGTTGCAAATTGCTGTGTAAAGGTCACAGGTGTGACTTGTTAATCTATGTGATAATTATAGTGCTTTGAACTTGGTAGTGATTTATAATGTAATAGTTATAGGAATAAGTAAGTTTTGTATGGACATTAAGAAATGGTAATCATTAAAAAATGTTGGAAGTTTATAAAATTTATAGTTAATGTTTAGGATGATAATGTTTTAAGATCAAAACAGGATGAACAAAGATACATTGCCTGTCCGGTCCATTCAATTGTAACTGCCTTGGAAACAAAAAACTTGTAGAATACAAAAGGAGTTGGAAAAGACAATAAATCGGCATTTGCCCTGCTTGCAGCAGAGTCAGTGTCCAAGTTTTTTCTCCTGCGCCGACACCATCCCTCTTCCAGGAAACCCTGACCTGCTGGAACTGGACTCTGGCAATGTTACAAACCTTGATCTGAATTCACTTATAGGAAACCTACCCGATGTAGAGCATCTGAGATACCCAGAACCATCCTTCTCCTGGTAAGTCTGAGGAAGAGGTACACCCTCAGGTGGTTGTTTCAGGGTTTTTTTTGTTGTTTTTCTATGTTTCATTCAGTCTTCTACCATTGCTTATTCCAGGTGAACTGTAAGTCAGGATAATTTCTTATAAACTTTGCTTCATTTTCGGAATTCTTTTGTATAGTGCCTGTTTTCTTTTGGACCTTTGTTTCTCAGCTTATTTTTAATTATTTTCATGAGAAAAAAACTAGGTAGCAAATCACAGCATATCACATTTTGAGGAATAAACATCAGGAGGCCAAATTTTGGAGGATCCACTAATGCTTGTAAAGCTATCTCCATGTGTCATTTGTTTGCCAGTTTTCATATCTTGCAAAATAGTGATTCATTCATGGCTAAATTTTGTGTCAAGAAGTTAACAATATGGCATATCTTTTTTCCTTCTTTCTCTGTTTGTAATCTTGATATTTGAGTACAATTTCTCTTTTGACAGGTTATTTTCATGTATCTACACTGTGCCCCACCAGGAAGAGAATCTTTTTCTCTACGTGTTGACTGTGTTTGCACTATTGTGTTTTGCAACCACTTACTTTTGCCTTTCACATAATTTAGCTAGTCTGTTGTGGTCCATCATGTCTTTACTAATCTCTCAACCTTCTAACTTTTAACAGGATCAACAGGGAACTACCAGAGGGGGAAGGTTCTCACCTAAAGTGTCATGGAGCAAATATTGCTCAAGTCCTTCTATGATTTTTGACATACTGAACTCATCCCAGGCTTATAACATTAATCTTTCCTCAATGAAGGGATGAAAAGTATACTTGTGCAATGATGGAACTGGTGAGTATTCATAGCAAATATTATGAAGCTCCAATTATATCCTGTAGAGACTCTATACTTCTCACAACCCAAATTCTGGATTTTACTGAACGGTCACATTTCTATAACCAACTGTCATATACAAACTTTTAAGCAGACTATAAAGGGGTTTGTGACAATGAATATGGGGTGGATCAGGGAACTCTGCTTGCTTTCCTGTCTCAGGCCATGACTGTGTCATCCTGAATCTACCATCTGTATATTAGACCCAAAACAGGTGTAACCAGTCACATCCATTTATGTAGTACATCTCTGAAAGGTATCTGTCAAACCTACTGATTGCATTTTAATGTATTTTTCCAGTTGTATTGTTCATCCTCAAGTTTTTGTTTTGCTTTGTTTTCTTGGCATTGTGTTTTGATTTTCTTTGCCTGCCAAAAAGCAGTAGAATCCTTGAAATACCTGTGTTGAACACTTGACCCTGGTTACCAAACCTAGTGCCATGGTCAATGTTTTGTGAGTTAGGTTGTTTCTAGCTAAGTAGTATATTGCCTTATTGACATGTTTCCGGAGACAAGCTGGAGCCTTGTCACTCTTCATGGCCATGAGTCACCAATGTTCCCATGAAGCCTCAGAGATTCACTTTCACTCAGATTCAGCAATTTCCTCCCTCTTTCTGATGGAAGCTGAGGATATCTTCACAACTCTGAACAAATTGGGTACTTGCTGAGGGAAAAGGAAATATTGCCATTTTCCTTCCAGAAAGCAAGTGGGTTGCTGGCCTAGGATCTATGGGGGAAAAGTTTAGATCCATGCCCAGACTCAGGACACATGATCTTGGGAGGATAACCCACCAGAACAGGGAGATTTTGCTCCCTAGCTCAACAAAGCTAACCAAGACAGTCTTGTCAAGCTGTGATCTTCAACTTTCTGAAATCTGATCCTGAAATTTTTCTTTTCTCTCAGTGGGAGGTTTATGTTGCAGTTTTGGGAGTGGGCAGCAGATGGGACATGACTGGAGAATGATCTACTTAATGTGACAGACCCACATCTCATTTCACTCATAGGAAAACTTTCTAATGCAGATCACATGAAATCCCCAGACCCATCATTTTCCTGATAAGTCTGAGGAATGGGTAGATCCTAGGAGGGTGTGAATACCTGGAGACTCCACATTCAGAGAAAACCAGAGATTTCTGAATATTAGTATTTCATCCTTTTAGCCACCTCCATATTTCCATCTTCACAGTGTTTTCTGTTTTAGTTATAAGTCCTGTATATGTTTTCATTTCCTCTACCCTATAGATTCAATCACTTACACCTACAGACTGTGATATACTTGTGTAACCCAAGATTTGTCGTAAACATTGCTTCTCTCTTTTTTCATTTTTCTGGGTTTTTTTTTTTTTTTTACATTTTGTCAGTTTTTTTATTTTCCTTTATTTTTTTATTTTACATTTTTTTATTTTAAAGATGTGGGGTACAATTCAGGTTTTGGTACACAAATGTTCATAATGCAGGCATCCTCATTGATGAGGTATGCTCCCACTTCCCTGGCAGTTTCCCACTACTGCCAATCTCTTTCATAGTATTGTGATAATTGTTTAATGTCCACTTATGAGTGAGAACATAAAGTACTCTGTTCTATTTTTCTGTGATAGATCACTGAGTATTATAGACTATAAATCCATCCAAGTTGCTGTGAAGTCCGTATGTTAGTCCTTCTTTATGGCTGCATATTATATTGGGTATATGTACCACTTTTTAAAAAATCCAGTTCAGTTTTGATGGGCAGCATAGTTGATTCCATGTTTTTGCTATTTTGAATAGTGCTGCCATAAACACGCATATGCAAATATATTTTTTGTAGAATGCACTTCTGGATTAGCATCTTTGGGTTTATTCCCAATTGCGGGATTACTGGGTCAAATAGAAGGTCAACACTGGTTTTCTTATGTGGATCATTTAGTGTAATGCCTGTTTGCTTTTGACCTACTGTTCCTCAACATATTTTTAGTTTAGTTTAGTTTTTTTGTTTTTTGTTTTTAATAAATAAAGAAACGAGGAAGAGAATCATCTCACATACTATTATGGAGAATAAAAGTCTAGAAGGAAAAAGTTTTTAGAATCCACAAAATGCCTATAAAGCAATATCCATATGTGCATTGCATACCAAATTCACACTTTACTGCAAACCACTGACAGGCAGTTCACGTGATTTGGCCTTCTGAGGCCTGGGATTTCAGATGTTAGCCAATGCACCTGGCCTCATGCCTTTTTACTAGTCTTCTCCCTTACAACTTTAACAGCATTAAGAATAATCTGCCAGAGGAGATTTTCTCAAAAGTCCAAGGTGTCATGGAATAAATACTATACAACTCCTTCCATTTTTTTGCATGTACTGAACTCATGCCAATCTTATAAAAGAAAATTGTCCTCAATTAAAGGAGGAAAGCACCACAAGGGCCATGATAGAAGTAGTGAATACTCTTTGGTGAGCAATATAAACCCCCAAAGATGTACCAGGGTTGCACTGTAGTCTTTAAGTGGGAATTCTAGATTAGGTTGAGAGGTGTCATTTCTATGACCAGCTATCATACAAACATATTGTTTGAAGCAGTCTCTAGAGTGAGCCGTGATTATGAATATGAGGTGGGTCAGCAAACTCTGATCACTTCCCTGTCTCAGGCCATGACTGTGTCACCCTGAGTTCACTTTTAGGATTGTAGTCGCAAGACAGGTGTGATAGTTCATATTCACCTAGGTAGGACATTCCAAAAGGTGTCTGTCAGACTAACTGATTATATTGTTTTTTTTTTTTTGAGTTGGAGTCTCACTCTGTCACCCAGACTGGAGTGCAGTGGCTGCTTCCGGTCACCACACCCTCGACCTGCTGGGCTCCGGCGATCCTTCCGCCTCAGCTTTCTAAGTTGCTGGAACTATAGACGTGCACTACCACGTCCAGCTTATTTTGATTTATTGTAGAGCGAGGTCTCACCAAGTTGCCCAGGTAGGTCTCGAACCTGCGGGCTCAGGCAATTCACTCACCTCAGCCTCCCAAAGGCATGGGATTACAGGCTGAGCCACCGAGCCCGGCTTAACTGATTATATTGTAATGTTTCCTGCCAGCTATAATGTTCCTTGTATTTTTTTTTCTTCTCATCAGCATTGTTTTTTGATATTATGCTCATGGCAAAAAGGCAGTGGCATTTTTTCCTCATTGCTGCGGAGGGTGTGACCCAGGTTACTATACCTAGCTCTATGATCTATCTTTTGTGAGTTAGCCTGTTCATTGCTCTTCAGTGTATTGTCTTGTTGACATGTTTCTGGATACAAGATGGAGCCTTGTTACTGTCAATGTTCACAAGTCACTATGTTTTTATGTGACTGGGAAGATTCATTTTCACTCAGAGTCAGTGATTACATTTCTTAGTCTAATAATCACAGTTGTGAAGAACCTTTCAACTCACAACAAGTTGGGTAAATCTGTGGAAAAGGAAAATGTTGTCATTTTCCTTCTAGAAAGCAGGTGCACTTCTGGATTAGCATCTGTGAGGGAAAAGATTAGATCAGTGCCGAGACTCAGTACAGATGTACTGGGATGATAATTTACAAGCCCAGGGCAGTTTTTCCCCCTGGCTTAGCAAAGCCAGCCGAGGCAGTTGTCTTAGTCCATGATCTGAGGCCTTCTGGATTATGACTCCTGAATTTTTCTGTTCTCTCTCTGGGAGACTATATCATTGTGTGTGCCTGGGAAGTGTCTGGAGAGGGATCTGCTTAATGTGACAGAAACTTGTCTCAATTCAGTTGTAGGTCATCCAAATGCTGCAGATCCTAAGCAACACCAGGATCCATTGTGCTCCTGGTAAGTCTGAGGAATCGGCTACCCTTAGGAAGCCAGTGAACCTGGACTCCACACTTAGGGAAAACCAGAGACTCCACACTTAGGGAAAACCAGAGAGTGGTATATATCTGAATTTTATCTTTTAAGTCACCCTAAAGCCTCCATGTTCACAGCTTCCTGTTATTTTTGTGAGTCCTGTAGGGGTTTCCATTTCTTCTACCCTCTTCCATACAACTACCTACAGTCATTTGAGTGAGGTGAACTTATGTGGCCCTTGATTTTGAGTAAACTTCGCTGCTCTTTTTATGATCATCCAGTGTCATGCATGTTTGCTTTAGATGCGTGGTTTCTCAACATGTTTTCAGGTTTTTGCCAACAGAAAAAGAAACTAGGAAAAAAAATCACAGCATATCACAATATGGATAATAAAAGCATGGAAGGCAAAAGTTTTGAGTAGTCACAGAATGCTTAAAAAACAATGTCCATGTGGCCATTGCATAACAATTTCCAGAGTATGTGTAAATGGCTGTCTCTTTCAGTCATTGTAAATATTGTGTGTTGAGAGGGTCGCAACACAAAATGACCTTTCTCCTTCCTCCTTAGCTTGTAATGTGGAGATTTGACTGGGAAAATTTCTCTTCAGACAGACCATTCCCATGTGTCCATGCAAAGACTCACCTGGAAGAGCATCTTTTTTAGTTTTGTTTGAATAAATTTTCACCATTGTTTTCTGTGACCACTCCATTTTGACTCCCATCTAATTGGCTAATCCTTTGTGATTCCTCACATCTTTAAATTATTTATTTGTGAGATGTGTAAGGTTGGTGTTTCAATATGTCACCGAGGCTGGCATACAATGGTACTCTCATGGCCACCTCAGCCTCAGCCAGCTGAACTCTGATGCTCCTTCCAACAAAGTCTTCCAGCTAGTTAGCTGTTACTACAGGTTTGCACCACCATGCCTGACTCAGTTTTTGATTTATCGTAGAAAGGATGTCTGACCAAGTGTCCTAGGCTGGTCTTAATCTATGGGCTCAGGCGGATTTGGCCTCAGAATGCTGGAATTATAGATGTTAGCCACTGTGCCTAGCTTCTCATGTCTTTTAACTAATCCTTTGACCTTCCAACTTTAACAGGGTCAAGAGGGATCTGCCAGAGGGGAAAGTTTCTCAAAAGTCTGAGGTGTCTTGGAGTAAATACTATTCAACTTCTCCTATTTTTTTTAATGTATTGAACTCATACCAATCTTATAAAAGAAAATTGTCCTCAATGAAGGGACGACAACTCCACTTGGGCCATGATGGAACTTGTGAGTACTCCATGGTGAATATTGTAAAGCTCCAATGATGTCTGAGAAGACGTTAGACCCAGAACTCTAGATTAAGCTTAGAGGTGTCATTTTCATCACATGCTATCAGGCACACATATTGTATTAGCAGTCTCTGTAGTGGTGTGTGATTATAGACTTGGGGTGGGTCAGCAAACTCTGTTTGCTTACTTGTCCCAGGACATGAGTGTGTCACTGTGAGTCCACTATCAGGATCTTTGTCCCAAAGCAAGTTTGACCAATTCACACTCACCTATGTAGGATATCCCCAAAAGGTATCTGTCAAACTTGGTGAATAGACTGTAATGTTTCCTGCCAGCTGTAATGTTCCTTGTATTTCTTTGTTCTCATCGGCATTGTTTTTTGATATTCTGTGCCTAGTTAAACAGCAATAGTATTTTTGCCTATACTGCACTGAGGTTGTGACCCAGGATACTACACCTAGCTCTATGATCTATCTTTTGTGAGTTAGCCTGTTCATTGGTCTTCAGTGTATTGACTTGTTGACATGTCTCTGGATACAAGATGGAGCATAGTCACTGTCAGTGGTCACAGGTTGCCATGTTCTTATGAGCCCACCACAGAGATTCATTTCACTGAGATTAGAGATTTTCTTTCTTATTCTAATTCTAATCACAGCGGGAAAAACTTTTCAACTGAGAACAATGTGGGTACTTACTGGGGAACAGGGAATTATTGTCATTTTCCTTCCAGAAAGAAAGTGGACTGCTAGCCTAGGATATGTGTGGGAAAAGATTGGATCAGTGCCTAGACTTAGGTCAGATGATACTGGGATGATAATTTACCAAACAGGGCAATTATTTACCCTGACTCAGCAAAGTCAACCAGGAAAGTTGTCTTACCCCATGATCGCAGGCCTTCTGGATATGATTCCTAAATTTTCTTGTTCTCACTCTGGGAGACTGATGTCATTGTGTGTGCCTGGGAATGTCTGGAGAGGGATCTGTTTAATGTGACAGAACCTTGACTGAATTCAATTGTAGGTCATCTGAATACTGCAGATCATAAGCAGAATCAGGATCCATCGTGCTCCTGGTAAGTCTGAGGAATGGGCTACCCTTAAGAAGTCAATGACACCTGGTGAATCCACATTTACGAAAAACCAGAGTGCTGGATATCTGAATTTTTTCTTTTAAGCCATCCTAAAGTTTCCATGTTCACGACAACTCCTGTCTTTGTTTTGGGCCCATAGAGGTTTTCATTTCTTCTACCATCTTCCATACACTTACCTACAGTTGTTTGAGTGAGGCGAACTCATGTGACCCGTGATTTTCTGTAAACATAGCTGCTCTACTGGGGATCCTCATGTGTAATATGTATTTGCTTTTAACCTGTGGTTCCTCAACATGTTTTTAAGTTTTCACTATCAGAAAAAGAGACTAAGGGAAGAATCTCAGCACATCACAATATGGAGAATTAAAAACTCACAAGGAAAAACTTTGAGAAATCATGGAATGCTTGTAAAGCTATGTCCATGTGGCCATTGCATAACAATTTCCAGAGTATGCTGTAAATGGCTGTCTCTTTTAGTCATCCAAAAATACTTGTGTTAAGAGGGTAGTAACACAGACAGTCCTTTCTTCTTCCTCATCTTGTAAGCTGAAGATTTGACTAAGAACATTCCTCTTCTAACAGACCATTCCCATGTATCCATACAAAGTATCACCAGAAAAAGCATCATTTTTTTGTTGTGTCGGAATAAGTTTGCACCACTGCTGGAGACCAGCTCCAGCCGGATTCAGGGTACCCCAAAGGTGGAGACGGCGTCGGCAATTGGGGGAAGAAGAAAGAGAGAAGAGAGAGAGAGAGAGAGAGAGAGAGAGAAAGAGACTGGACTCCAGTCTAGTGCAGAAGCGATGTGTGTTATTGGAAATTACAATGGGTCTTTTATACACAAAGTCAGATGTGGGAGGGGCGTCCCCACCCACCAGAAACCTTAATCCATGAAAACTTAATTAATGATTGCCTTTAAACCCTTGTCATATGATAATCTTAAAATCCCATAACAAGGGATAACCTAATCTGTGACTGACACATTCTATAAACCTTTTTCATCCTAAGCTGATTGATTTATGCCAAGTTAAACAATTCTATAGAAGCTTAAGTATTTACTTTACAAACAAAAGTGGCCCATCTCAGAATGTTTGGAATGTGGCCCAGTCCAAAGTTTACAGTGGGCTACCTGCAAGTAACGCAGCTGCATTCTTTCAACAAAATGGCTGTCTTCTAAAACTATATTCTACAATTTACACCTTCAATAAATCCTAAGATCATGATGCAGAAGCCTGTGACCAATACTAAGGCTCTTAGATATGACACGAGTTTGAATTATAAGTTGTGTGAAAGCCAAAACTGCAGTTTGTGGAAGAATGGGAGCAATGAGCTTCTAAAGTTAGCTTGTGTTCATCCCGGTCTCAGAGTTTTTATGTTTTGAGCTCACAGGAGCTTAATCTGGTTAGTGCTGAGTAGAAAGGGGGAGGAAATGGGGTCAATAGCTCCCGAACGCATCCTAGTGGTCTCAGGGTCAACGGCCCTTCCTGATCCCTAACGCTCAGTAGGCCTCCATGGCCGGCTCCCAACACACCACTATGTTCTGTGGCCACTCCCTTTTGACTTTCATCTAAATGAGTTAATTCTTTGAGATATCTCAGGTCTTTTTATTTATTGCTTTATTTTTGCATCATAGGAGGTTGACGTCTCACTCTGTCACAAAGGCTGTAATACAATGGCATGCTCATGGCCACCTCAGCCTAGACCTGCTGAATTCAGGTATCCTTCCACCTCAGATTTCCCAAGTAGCTGGGACTACAGGCATGTGTTCTTATGCCCAATCAGTTTTGATGCATTGTAGAAACAAGGTCTCACCAAGTGTCCCAGGTTGGTCTTAATCTATGGGCTCAGGAGGTCACTTGATTAGGCTTCTGTAAGGCTGAGATTACAGATGTTAGCCACAGCACCTGGCATCTCATGCCTTGAACTAATGCTTTGCCCTTCCAACTTTGACAGGGTGAAGATGGATCTTATGGAGGGAAAAGCTCCTCAAAAGACTGAAGTGTCATGGAGTAAGTACTGTATATCCCTTTCCATATATATATATTTTTTGATGTGTTGAACTACTACCAAACTTATAAAAGAAAACTGTTCTCAATAAAGGGATGAAAACTCCAAATGGGCAATCATGAAACTAGTGAGTATTCTATGGTGAATGTTATAAATCACAATGGTGTTCCAGTGCTACCCTCTAGTCTTTAGACTGGGAACTGTAGATTAGGTTGAAAGATGTCATTTCTATAACCAGCTATATCATACACACATATTGTTTGAAGCAGTCTCTAGAGGAGGGTGTGATTATGAATATGGGGTGGATCAGTGAACTCTGCTCTGTTCCCTATCTCAAACCATGACTATGTCACTCTGAGACCACTGTCAGGATCTTAGTCCCAAGGCAAATGTAACCAATTCACATTTACCTATGAAGGATATCCCAAAAATGTATCTGTCAGACTTGGTGAATAGATTGTAATGTTTCCTACCAGCTATAATGTTCCTTGTATTTCAGCATTGTTTTTATGATATTCTGTGCATGGCAAAAGGCAATAACATTTTTTTCCTCACTGCTGTTGAGGGTGCGGCCCAGGCTACTACACCTAGCTCTATGATCTATCTTTTGTGAGTTAGCCTGTTCATTTCTCTTTAGTGTATTGCCTTGTTGACATGTTTGTGGATACAAGACGGAGCCTTGTTACATGGCCACAAGTCACCATGTTTTTATAAAGCTGTTTTTGTAAAGTTGTGGAAAAGGGAAATATTGTTGTCATTTTCTTTCTAGAAATGGCTTAGGATCTGTGAGGAAAAAGACTGGATCAGTGCCTAGACCCAGTACAGATTTCCTAGGATGGTAATTTACCAGACTAGGGCAATTTTTCCCCCTGGTCAGCAAAGCCAGTCAAAACAGCTGTTGCAGCCCATGATATCAGGCCTTCTGGATTATGACTCCTGAATTTTCCTGTTCTCTTTCTGGGAGACTGATGCCATTGTGTGTGCTTGGGAAGTGTCTGGAGAGGGATCTGTTTAATGTGACAGAACCTTGTCTGAATTCAATTGTGGGTAATCTAAATGCCACAGACAACAAACAACACCAGGATCCATCGTGCTCTTGGTAAGTCTGAGGAATGGGCTACACTTAGGAAGCCAATGACACCTGGAGACTCCACATTTAGGGAAAACCAGGGTGCTGGATATCTGAATTTTATCTCTTAAGCCACTCTAAAGTCTCCATGTTCACAATGTTTCCTGTTTTTATTGTGGGTGCTGTAGAGGTTTTCATTTCTTCTACCCTCTTCCATACAATTACCTACAGTCATTTGACTGAGGTGAACTCATTTGACCTGTGATTTTTAGGAAACATCACTGGTCTTTTTCAGACTATCCAATGTCATTCATATTTGCTTTTGACTCATGGTTCCTTAACATGTTTTCAGGGCTTTGCTAACATGAAAAGACTAGGAAAAGAATCTTAGCATATCACAATATGGAGAATAAAAGCATGGAAGACAAAGGTTTTGAGAAGCCATGGAATGCCTAAAAAGCAATGTCCATGAGGCTATTGCATAACAATTTCCAGAGTATGCTGTAGATGGCTGTCTCTTTCAGTCATCCATAAATACTGTGTGTTTAGAGGTTAGCAACACAGAATGTCCTTACTCCTTCCTCTTCAACTTGTAATCTGGAGATTTGACTGAAACCATTCCTCTTCTTATCGACCATTCCCATATAGCCTTGCAAAGTCCCACCAAGATGAGAACCTATTTTTGTTGTGCTTGAATAAGTTTGCACCATCGTATTCTGCAACCACTCCCTTTTGACTCCCATCCAATTGAACTAATCCTTTGTGATACTTCATGTCTTTAAATTTGTATATTTGAGTTTTGGGAGGTTGGAGTCTGACTCTGTCACTGAGGCTGGCATGCGATGGTACACTCATAGCCACCTCAGCCTCAACCTGCTGAACTCAGGTGACCCTTCCAACAAAGTCTTCCAAGTAGCTGGTAATACAGGTATGTACCACCATACCTAACTCAGTTTTTTATTTATTGCAGAAATGAGGTCTCATCAAGTGTCCCAGGCTGGTTGTAATCTGTGGGCTCAGGCAGTTCACTTGATTTGTCCTCCTGAGTGCTGGGATTATAAGATGTTAGCCACTACACCTGGCCTCTCATGTCTTTTAACTGATCTTTTGCCCTTGCAAACTTAACAGGGTCAAGAGGGACCTACCAGAGGAAGAAGTTTCTCAAATGTCTGAGGTGTCTTGGAGTAAATACTATTCAACTTCTTCCATTTTTTTTGTTTCACTGAACTCATACCAATCTTATCAAAGAAAATTGTCCTCAGTGAAGGGAGGAAAACTCTACTTGGGTCTTGATGGAACTAGTGAGTACTCCATGGTGACAACTATAAAACTCCAATGATGTCCCAGAGTGACCTCTACTTAGATCCAGAACTCTAGATTAGGCTGAAAGCTGTCATTTCTATCACCTGCTATCAGACACACATATTGTATTAGCAGTCTCTATAGTGGTATGTTATTATGAACTTTGGGTGGGTCAGCGAACTCTGCTGGCTTCCCTGTTCCAGACCCTGAATGTGTCACCATGAATCCACTCTCAGGATCTTAGTCCCAAGGCAGGTTTAACCAATTCACATTCATCTATGAAGGATATCCTGAAAAGGTATCTGTCAGACTTGGTGAGTAGATTGTAATGTTTCCTGCCAGCTGTAATGTTCCATGTATTTTTAAATTCTCATCAGCATTGTTTTTTTGATATTCTGTGCCTGGCTAAAAGGCAATAGTATTTTTCCTACACTGCTGTTGAGGGTATGACCCAGGCTGCTACACCTAGCTCTGTGATCTATCATTTGTCTGTTAGCCTGTTCATTGCTCTTCAGTGTATTGCCTTGTTGATATGTCTCTGAATACAACATGGAGTGTAGTCACTGTCAGTGGCCACAAGTCCATGTTTTTATGTGGCTGGGGGGAATTGTTTTCACTCAGAGTCAGTGATATCCCTTCTTATTCCAATTTTGTGAAAAACTTTTCAATAGAGAACAATCTAGGTAATTGCTGGCAAACAGGAAATTATTGTCATTTTCCAGCCAGAAAGGAAGTGGACTGCTGGACTAGAATCTGTGGGGGAAAAGATTGGATCAGTGCCTAGATTTAGGTCAGATGATACTGGGATGATAATTTACCAAAAAAGGCAACTTCCCCCCTGCCTCAGTAAAGCCAACCACAATAGTTGTCTCACACCATGATCTCAGGCCTTCTGGATTATGACCCCTGAATTTTCCGGTCTTACTCTGGGAGATGATGTTATTGTGTGTGCCTGGAAAGTGTATGGAGTGGGATGTGCTTAATGTGACATAACCTTGTGTGCATCCAATTGTAGGTAATGTAAATGCTGATCATAAGCAACACCAGGATCCATCATGCTCCTGGTAAGTTTGAGGAATGGGCTATCCTTAGGAAACCAATGACACCTAAATTCCACATTTAGGGAAAACTACAGAGTGCTGGATACCTGAATTTAATGTTTTTTAGCCACCCTAAAGTCTCCATGTTCACAACATTTTCTGTTTTTGTTGTGGGTCCTGCTGAGGTTTTCATTTCTTCTACCCTCTTCTGTACATTCATCTGAGTGAGGTGAACTCATGTGACCCGTGATTTTGAAGAAACATCTCTGCTATTTTTTGAATCATCCAGTGTTATGCATATATTCTTTTGACCTGTGGTTCCTCAACATGTTTTCAGGGTTTTCCTAACAGAAAAAGGGATTAGGAAAAGAATCATAGCACATCACAATAGGGAGAATGAAAGCCTGGAAGACAAAGGTTTTGAGACATCATGGAATGACTAAAAAGCAATGTGTATATGGCCACTGCATCACGATTTCCAGAGTATGCTGTAAATGACTGCCTCTTTCAGTCATCTGCAAATACTGTGTTGAGAGAGTAACAACACAGAATGTCCTTACTCCCTTTTCCTCAGCTTGTAACGTGGAGATTTGACTGAGACCATTCCTCTTCTGACAGAACATTACCATGTATCCATGTAAAGCCCCACCAGGGAGCGCATCATTTTTTGCTGTGTTTGAATAAGTTTGAACCATTGTGTTCTGCAGTCACTCCTTTTTGACTCCCATTTAATTGAGTGAACACATTGAGATATCTCAGGTCTTTTTATTTATTTTTTCATTTTTGAGTTGTGGGAGACTGGAGTCTCACTCTGTCACAAAGATTGGAGTGTAATGGCATGCTCATTGTCACCTCAGCCGCAAACTGCTGAGCTCAGGAGATCCTTCCACTTCAGCCTTCCACGTAGCTAGAATTGCAGGCATGCACCACCATTCCCAGCACAACTTTTGATTTATTGTAGAGACAAGGTCTCACCAAGTATCCCAGGCTGGTCTTAATATGGGGTCAGGAAGTTCACTTGATTTGACCTCCCGAGTGATGGGATTACAGATGTTAGCCACTGCACCTGGCCTGTCATGTCTTGAACTAATCCTTCACCCTTCCAACATTAACAGGGTGAAGAGGGATCTGCCAGAGGGAAAAGTTCCTCAAAAGACTGAGGTGTCATGGAGTAAGTACTATACAACCCTTCATTTTTTTTTTGATGTACTGAACTCTTACCAATCTTATGAAAGAAAACTGTCCTCAATAAAGGGATGAAAACTCCCTTTTCATGATGGAACTAGTGAGTACTCTATGGTGAATGTTATAAACCTCCATTGGTGTCCCAGAGTTACGCTCTAGTCTTTAGACTGGGAACTCGAGATCAGTTTGAGATGTGTCATTTCTATAACCAGCTATCATACTCCCATATTGTTTGAAGCATCTCTATAGTGGTGTGTGATTATGAATATGGGGTGGGTCAGGGATCTCTGCTCGCTTCCCTGTCTCAGGCCATGACTGTGTCACCCTGAGTCCACTGTCAGGATCTTAGTCCCAAGGTAGGTGTGACCAGTTCACATTCACCTACGTAGGACATCCCAAAAGATATCTGTCAGATTTGCTGATTAGATTGTAATGTTTCCTGCTGGCTGTACTGTTCTTTGCATTTTTTAAAAAATTCTCATCAGCATTGCTTTTTGATATTCTGTGCCTGGCAGAAAGGCAGTAGCATTTTTTCCTCACTGTTGTTGAGGGTGCAACCCAGGCTACTACACCTAGCTCTATAATCTATGTTTTGTGAGTTAGCCTATTCATTGCTCTTCAGTGTATTGCCTTGTTGACATGTCTCTGGATACAAATGGAGCTTTGTTACTGTCAGTGGCCACAAGTCACCTATTTTTATATGACTGGGGAGATTCATTTTCACTCACAGTCAGTGATATCTTTTCTTAATCTAATCACAGTTGTGAAGAACCTTTCAACTGACAACAAGCTGGTTAAAGCTGTAGAAAAGGGAAATATTGTCATTTGCCTTCTAGAAAGCAGGTGCACTGCTGGCTTAGCATCTGTGGGGGAAAAGATGGAATCAGTGCCCAGACTCAGTACTGATTTACTGGGATTATAATTTACCAGACCCAGGCTATTCCCCCCACCCCTGGCTCAGCAAAGCCAGCCAAGACAGATGTCTCAACCCATGATCTCATGCATCGGGATTATGACTCCTGAATTTTCCTGTTCTCTCTCTGGGAGACTGATGTCATTGTGTGTGCCTGGGAATGGTCTGGAGAGGGATCTGCTTAATGTGACAGAACCTTGTCTGAATTCAATTGTAGGTCATCTAAATGCTGCAGATCATAAGCAACACCAGACTCCATCGTGCTTTTGGTAAGTCTGAGGAATGGGCTACCCTTAGGAAGCCAGTGACACCTGGAGCTTCCACACTTAGGGAAAACCGGAGAGTGCTGGATATATGAATTTTATCTTTTAAGCCATCCTAAATTCTCCATGTTCACAACGTAACCTGTTTTTGTTGTGGGTCCTGTTCAGGTTTTCATTTCTTCTACCCTCTTCCATACAATTACCTACAGTCGTTTGAGTAAAGTGAACTCATGTGTCTCGTGATTTTGTGTAAACATTGCTGTTCTTTTTTGGATCATCCAGTGTCATGCATTTTTGCTTTTGACCCATGGTTCCTCAACATGTTTTCAGGGTTTTGCTAACATAAAAAGAGACTAGGAAAAGAATCATAGCACATCACGATATGGAGAATAAAAGCATGGAAGGCAAAGGTTTTGAGAAGTCACAGAATGCCTAAAAACCAATCTCCATGTGGCTACTGCATAACAGTTTCCAGAGTATGCTGTAAATGACTGTCTCTTTCAGTCATCTGCAAATACTGTGTGTTGAGAGGGTAGCAACACAGAATGTCCTTTCTCCTTCATCCTCAGCTTGTAATCTGGAGATTGTCTGAGAACATTCCTCTTCTGACAGACCATTCCCATTTATCCATGCAAAGTCCCACCAGGAAGAGAATCTTTTTTAGATTTGTTTGAATAAGTTTGCACTATTGTGTTCTGCAACAACTCCCTTTTGACTTCTATCTAATTGAGCTAATCCTTTGTGATACCTCACGTCTTTTAATTTATTTATTTGTGAGTTGTGGGAGGTTGGATTCTCACTCTGTCACTGAGGCTGGCATGCAATGGCATGCTCATGGCCATCTTAGTCTCGACCTGCTGAACTCAGGTGATCCTTCCACCAAAGTCTTCCAACTTGCTGGTACTACAGGTGTGCGCCACCATGCCCATCTCAGTTTTTGATTTATTATAGAAAAGAGGTCTCACCAAGTGTCCCAGGCTGGTCGTAATCTATGGGCTCAGGCAGTTCACTTGATTTGGCCTCCCAAGTGCTGGGATTACAGATGTTAGCCACTGCGCCTGGCCTCTCATGTCTTTTAACTGACCTTTTGTCCTTCCAACATTAACAGGGTCAAGAGGGACCTGCCAGAAGGAAAAGTTCCTCAAAAGTCTGAGGTGTCTTGGAGTAAATACTATTCGACTCCTTCCATATTTTTTGATGTACTGAACTCATACCAGTCTTATAAAGGAAAATTGTTCTCAATTAAGGGACGAAAACTCCACTTGGGTCTCGATGGAATTAGTGAGTACTCCATGGTGAACATTATAAAACTCCAGTTTTGTCCCAGGGACACCACTTAGTTTTTAGACCCAGAGCTCTAGATTTGCCTGAGAGGTATCATTTCTATAAACTGCAATCATACACACATATTGTTTTAGGCAGTGTATAGAGCAGCGTGTGATTATGAACATGGGCTGGGTCATTGAACTCTGCTCATTTCTCTCTTCTTGTCATGACTGTCACTTTGAGTCCACTGTCAGGAACTTAATCTCAAGGCAAGTATAGCCAATTCTCATTCACCTGTGTGGGACATCCCCAAAAGGTATCTGTCACACTTGCTGATTTGTTTGAAATGTTTTCTACCAGTTTTAATTTTTTCTGTATTTTTTTCCTTCTCTTTAGCATTTTTTTTTTTTAATATTCTGTGCCTGGCCATCAGGAGGTAGTATTTTTGTCTACACTGCTATTTAGGGTTTGCCCTGGCTGCTATTCCTAGCTCTTTGATCTCTCTTTTGAGAGTTATCTTGCTTATTGCTCTTTTTTGCATTGCCTTGTTTCTGTCTACAAGAAGGAGCATAGTCACTGTCAGTGGCCACAGTCACCATGTTTTTATGTGGCCGTGGAGATTTATTTTCACTCAGAGTCATCAATTTCCTTTCTTTTTTGTTTTTGTTTTTTGTCTTTTTGGGTTTCTTTTTTGAGTTGGAGTCTCACTCTGTTGCCCAGACTGGAGTGCAGTGGCCACTCCTGGCCACCGCAGCCTTGACCTGCTGGGCTCCGGCGATCCTTCTGCCTCAGCCTTCTAAGTAGCTGGAACTACAGCTGCGCGCTACCACACCTGGCTAAGTTTTTGATTTATTGCAGAGATGAGGTCTCACCAAGTTGCCCAGGCGGGTCTTGAATCCGCGGGCTCAGGCAATCCACTCACCTCAGCCTCCCAAGGTGCGGGATTACAGGCTGAGCCATCAAGCCCGGCTAATTTCCTTTCTTAATGTAATCACAGCTGTGAAGAACCTTTCAAATGAAAGGTTCAAATGAAAATGGGGGGCTGCTGGCCTAAGATCTGTGGGGAAAAAGATTGTATAAGTTCCTAGACTCAGAACAGATAATACTGGAATGATATTTTGCCTGAATAGGATGATTTATCCCCCCTGGTTCAGCAAAACCAGTCAAGACAGTTGTCCTGGCCCTTAAATATTCCTGTTTTACTCTAGGAGATTGATGTCATTGTGTGTGCTTGGGAAGTGTCTGGAGAGGGTTCTGCTTAATGTGACAGACCCTTGTCTGAATTTATTTGTAGGTAACCTAAATAATGCACATCATAAGCAACACTGGGATCCATCATTCTCTTGGTAATTTTGAGGAATGGTCTACTCTAGGAGCATAAAGCCACCTGGAGACTCCACACTTAGGGAACACCAGAGAATGCTGGGTATTTGTATTTTCACTTTTAAGCCACCCTAAATTTTCCTTGTTTACATTGTTTCCTGTTTTCATTGTGGGTCTTTTATAGGTTTTCATTTCTTCTCCCTCTTATATTCAGTTACATACAGTTACTTAGTGAGGTGAACTCATGTGACTTGAGAATTTCTGTAAACACTGCTTCCTTTTTGTGGATGGTCCAGTCTCATGGGTATTTGTTTTCGGCCTGTTTTTCTTCAATACATTTTCAGGATTTTGCTAACAGACAAAGAAACAAGAGGAAGAATCATAGCATATCACATTATGGAGAATAAACAGCCAGAAATTAAAAGTTCTTGGAATTCACGAAATGCCTGTAAAGCTATATTCACGTGACCTTTGTATACCAGTTTCAACCCTTGACTTCTAATCACTGACTCTCAGTCTTCCCTAAACAGTGGGTGTCTTGAGGGTCACAACAGAGTATCTTTTTTTCCTCCTAATTATCTCTTAGTGGAGAGCTGACTGATCACATCCCCTTTTCTGACAAATTCTTTCCATATATCCACATATACCCTTCTGAGAAGAGAATTTGCTGTTGTTGTTGTTGTTATTGTTTTGGGGTTTTTTTCGAGTTGGAGTCTCACTCTGTAGCCCAGACTGGAGTGCAGTGGCCGCTCCCGGCCACCACATCCTCAGCCTTCTGGGCTCCGGTGATCCTTCCGCCTCAGCCTTCTGAGTAGCTGGAATTACAGGCATGCGCCACCACGCCCGGCTGATTTTTTTATTTATTGTAGAGATGAAGTCTCGCTGCCCAGGCGGGTCTCAAACCCGCAGGCTTAGGCAATTTACTCACCTCAGCCTCCCAAAGATTATAGGCTGAGCCACCGAGCCCGGCTGTTGTTGTTTTAAGAGTTTGCACCCCCTCCTTGTATTTATTTGGAACCACTCCCTTTGCCTCCCACCTAATTGAGGTAGAACTTGGTAACTCATGTTTTTTTTAATTATTAATCTTTCTTCCAACATAACAGGGCTGGTGGGAAACTGCCAGACTTGAAAGTTCCTAAACTATCGGAGATGTCATGGAATGAGTATTATTCTACTTCTGCAATTTTTTTTTGACCTTTTGAACTCATACCAATTCTATAGAAGAAAAATGTCCTTAGTGGAGAGACAAAAAGTCCACTCGGCTCCTGATGTGATCCGTGAGTACTCCATTGTGAATGTCCTAAATATCAAAATAATTTCCTAGGTAGGCCCATTAATCTTTACACCTCAAATCCTAAACTGAACCGACAGATGCTATACTGTGGGCTGGATTGTACATAGATGTTCTTTTGGGTCACTCTAGAGTTGAGTCTGCAGCCCAGACATTGGGCGGGTGGGTCAGTGAGCTTTGCTTTCTTCCTCATCTTAGGTCACACCTGTGTTTCCCTGGTCCATTGTCAGTACAGTCACTCAAGGCAGGTGTGACAAATTAATAGCACCCTTGAAGAACATGTCCAAGTTAATTTGAATTAATTTTTTTTCCCAGCTATTATGTTCCCTGTGTGTTTCTCTTCCCAACAAGGTTCCATGAGGTTCTCTGCCTGCCCAAGGCTATTAGCCTATTTTTCTACCTTTCTTTTGAAGATATGTCCTAAATTTCACTGAATTAAGCCCTGTTTTCTGTGTCTATTAGACTGGCGTGTTTTAGCTAAGCATTCCATTGCCTTGCTGGTATATTTCTGGACGCAGATCTGTGTTTTTTATTTTTATTTGTACATGCCACAAATAGTCAATGTTTCTGTATAGCATTAAAGATTCCTTTTTATTTGAGCATTTGTAGATTTCTTCCATTATTCTAGATGCAGTGTCTAAAATCCGCTAAACCATGATCCATCTGAATATTTGATGAGAGAAGACTGAATGCTGCAGTTTTTCTCCAGAAAGCACTTGGAACATTTACTTTGAATTTGTGTGGAAAATATTGCTTAACACTTTGCACAGACTCAGGACAGATGGTATTGGGATGATGATGTATCAGAATAGGGAGATTTCACTCCTAGGCTCAGGGAGGAAGAAAGCCAAACCATTTCTATCATGATACAATGTCAGGTCTCCTGAACTATTTCTCTCATGCTGCCCTGCTCTACACTGAGGAGACTGATGACTGTCGGGGTCTTCGCCAACCCCGACTTACGAGGGTGGGTTAGGACTGCTCCGGTGGATCAAGACGGAGAGAAGAAAACGACTCTGAGGCCATTCTTCTGGGAACAGTCTGATCAGGACTGAAGCCAAATTTTATTTGAACTCCTTCCAACTTATATACCTTTTCCATACCCTCCATTAGTGTGTCAATCACTTTGGGGGCGTACAAACTTTATGCAAATTACGCATCACGAGACTTGCAAGTTCCAAGCAAACAATTACAATTCCATGATGCATGACGTGTTTCACAAAACCCACATTAAATTTACAGGTATACAATTTTAATACAGATTGTTCAAAGTGTTCTCCACAATGTTCAATAAATCATTCACATTATACTCTTTGTTCCAGACCCTGATTAATACAAAAACTTTTCTAAGTTAAATCCAATTTTACTGACTCCTAATATTTTCAATGATTAATATTATCAATTTAACACTATACTAAGTTTACTTAGATGACTCAGCTATTCTATTAATCTATTATGGTTTAATGTAGTGTCCTGTAATTCCACAATGATCAAAACTTATTCTTATATTATAAAACCTTACCATGACTTAAATGAATTTCCTATGTCTAAACTTTAATTTTTGTAATGATTGACCTTTAATACTATGCTATATCCTATTAAGCCAATACCTTATCATGAATTCTTTTATAAATCGTATAGTAACTATTATATTTGAATAATGTAGCCAAAAGAAACAAAACAGCAAGCATAAATTTACTCAAATATACTCTAAAACGTAACTATAAGTGTATAAATATATATTTTATCCTACTAACAAGTCTACTCTAGAAATAATATAGTAGCTTTCACACTCCTGAGTAAGGAAATGCATGGCCACATGGCCTCGGGCTGAGGTAAGCAGAGGCAGACAGAGTTTCGGTATGAAACAAAGGCATAGTCGCCAAGTTAATGGCTTTGGGCTGCAGACAGTTTTCGGCATTTAACAAAACAAAGACAAGGAAATGCATAGCCTGTAATGGGACAAAACCAATCGTTTCTGCCTGGCCAGGAACAGGGCAATAAGACTATGATGGTAATTTAGTCTCTAATCTTAGCTCTAGGGGAAACTGCTTAAGAGTTGACTCACCAGTCTACCAAGAAAATAGAAGTTTGAAAAATATCTAGAGAGAAATACAACTTAGAATCATATAAGGTAATTCTGCTGAGCAGCTTTCCATCAGGCTTTACTGCCACGTATGCACACTGGTCACTAATCACACGCCAATATTATAGGTATAACTGATATCCTATGTCAGAGGCGATCTTCCAGATGGGCCTTTACAGGCCTCAGCCATGTAGCTATAGATGTTGGCTCCCAACAGATGACTTTGTGTTTGGATTGAACAGTGGATTGTTCCTGTGTATAGGAGAATCTGCTTAATATGTCTTGTCCTGACTGAATTTATTTGCAGAAACTAGAAATGTTCAAGAGGAGGAAGAAGACCATGACCCAATATGTCCCAGGTAATTCTGAAGGGTTGTTTTGGTGTTGATATCGGGAGACTCCAGTTGCAGGGAATAGAAAAACCTACTGAATATGTGTCTATTATTAATGTTCCCTGTTTTCATCATATGCCTGTATTTGATTTTCCCCTCTTATTAATATCTCTCAAAATTAGTCATCTGTATTCAAGGGACTGAGTTGACCTAACCAATGGCAGACATTTTCTACAGTCTTCTTGTCTGTCCTTTTTGCTTCAAGTGAAGTTGACATGCATGTCTGATGCCTACGTCTTTGGTCTCACCACATTTGCAAGTATTTGATAGCAGGAAAGTGAATGAAAGAAACCATATCATGCTATAATATTGAGAAAAAGAGATATTTAGAAACAATATTTCTAAGAGTCTCTGAAGACTCAGGAGCCTGTGTTCATTTGACCACTGCATGTTGATTTCAGCACAATTTGTGCAAACATGCTGAATACACCTTTACGTCCCAGCATGTGTGCTGTGTACTATAACTGTTTCTTCAGGGATCGGTTCATCTCTTTCTTCCTCAGCTCATCATCTGCCCAGTGCATTCTCTCTCCTACCCCAGGCAGGGAAGGATTGTTTTATCACTCTTAGGGGACTGCCCTTTGCCTGTAGGCCTCATTTTAGGACCAGCTCACTCGTGTGGTTTCTGTCCCCACCGGTGTTTATCTTCAGTCTTCTTCACCCATCAGGATCAGCAGGGAGATACCAGAGGTGGATGAGCAGGACTTCACCTTGACTTCTTCAATTCACCATGACTGGTCTGACTCCCACCAGCTGTCCAGAGGCACTTTGTTATCATCTGAGGATCAGCAAGCCTGCTCTGCCTTGGATGCAGCCTGTGAGTACTCCATTGTGAAGGTCAAGAAACTCTACTGATCTTGGAGGCAGCCAAGATGCTGTTTCCTGAAACTTGTGTAGGCTGAGACAGTCAACCCTGCGGGCAGGTCCTGTGACATACTGTTTGGAAACTGGCTCTTGAATCCACTTTTAGGTAAAATGTCAGATGGGTGGAACTGTCTTGTTCTCCTGTCCTGGGCTACTACTCTGTCACCTGACCCCTTCTCATAAGAGAAGGTTGGTATCAAGACAGGCCAGAGAGGGGAAGGGTGAGGGATAACTAGAAACCATTGACCACCAGTAACTCACTTAGAGAAATTGTGTCATAGACCTCCTTCTTTAAAACAAGTCATCTCTCCTTGATGAAGTTACATTGCTAGTTGCATTTCCTGGGCAGTGCCTTTCACTCTTCTCTGGCCCTCCACATGTGCTGGTGGCTTTGCCCAATTATTTTGGAGGTTGGTTTTCATGATTCCTGTGTCCCAAACCAGGTTCTCAACTCCTTTGAGGTAGCTTCCCTCTACCTGAAACAGTCTAGTGTTCCATCCACCATGAATGACCACAGCTTTCATCCTCTGCAGAGCACCAGTGATTTTTCTCAATGTGTGGGTATGTGTCTCATCTCAGTGTTGGATTCTCATATAAACCATCAACAATGGCTGCTGCATCATCAACAGGCTGCTGGCCTAATTTATGAGCAAAACATAGTGGTTCCCGTCTCTATAATCTCCAGAAAATCCTCTCTGTTGAGTCGATGCCCCTTGAAGTATTGCCAGAGTGCTGCTCCTGCCGGGTCTAGGGTATCCCGAAGGTGTGAATGGCATAGGCGAAAGAATGCACTTTGGACACCTGACTCTGTTGCAGGACAGATGCCATTTATTGTTAATTAACAGAGAGTTTTTATACTATTCATATAAGGGAAAAGACAAAGAAAACTCCTTCACGCACATCATCCTTTAGAAGTTATCGC
>JAPVLO010004036.1:0-18151 GCA_027257055.1 Cephalopachus bancanus
CCAAACATGCCATGGCTTTTGTTAAAGTGAGATTATACGGCATTATAAGTCTTCCACTACTTTTGTAGTAAAACTCCCTTTACACAGGGCTCTCCCTGTTGGACTATGGACATACTCAATGAAATGTGTATTTTAAATCCTTATATCTTTATTCATCCTTAGCTGAGAGTAACTTCATTCTTTTATGTTGTTCATTTTACAATAAATGAACAACTAATATCAAGTTATTTTATAGTGAGTGTCAATATCTTTAAATGCTGGGATTGAACGTTTATATATGATTTTCTGAATATTTCTATTTTAATATTAGGTTAAATTTCATAAGTTTAACTTTTTGATACCACATTATGGTGATTTTGCTATAGGTTTTTAAAGAGTAAAATGAGAAATTTTTTTAATGAGGTATTTATGTCAAAGAAATGCCTTGGATCATTATGTGTGAGTCTGTTGTTTATTTCCCAGATAACAGGTTAGTATGCATAGGTACCCTGTTTATGGAGCAAGCCTGCTTGACCAGAAGTATGTTTGTTTTGGTTTTGGTTTATCTCTCTATAGGTTAACAATGCTAAGAGAGGCCTCTGATGGAATTGTGGCTGGAAAAAAAGAGGCTGAAATTAACTTGCCAGAGAACAGTGGCTGCACAGAAGACTTAGGGTCACATACTAGTGTGCCTGAAAAGGGCAAAGATAAAAGCAGGAGGGAAAACGACTGTGCCAAAGACCTCAGAAGTCAGCCATCTGCTGGAGTACCCACCCTGGTGAGTATCTACTGTGCTCTCCTACAGCTCACATGCTACAGGAATTGTGGAGACTAGGGAGATATCTCTTATTTGTCTTTTAGGGTGTAATTTCACATTAGGCTTTTGTGCCAAAAACTGATCTTGAAAGGTACTTGTGGGAATAAACTCTTCAGAGGTATCGTACGTAAATGTTTTAAAATTGTTAAATATTACCACAAGTCAGACTAGAAAAAAAAAAAAAAAAAATTTTTAAATGGGCCCCAAACAATAATTCTCCACTTCTACTTGATATAAGAGAAATAATTCTAGCTACCTTAGATCTCTGCAAACATTCTGTGAATATTTACCAAAAGTATTTTCTGAATTTCTTGGATAACAACAGTGTGACTGCTTAATTGTAACAAATTTCATATATAGAGTAAGTTTATTTCAATTTCAGATATGAAGTAAACATTTAAAGTTCATTTTGGTTAGATGGTATTCTGATTGAAATCACCTCTGGAAGCTGGCAGAATCACTTGGTGTAGGCACAAGTGCCAACCAAGTTATTACACAGGTAGCTTTGCTAGTAAATGAGAGATGTGTTGCAACTGCCATCTCAAATGGGGAAAAATATTTTCAAGCTTTGAGGGTGCTTGCATACTTGGGATATTGGTAGTAGAGTTTAAACAATTCTAATTCTTTACCCCCGAGAAAATATTATACCCTGACTGAGGACTTATTATGAAGGAGCAAGCTTTCACCAAGAGGCAGGTTTAGAATCAGGTGATACCTATGAGATAAAAAGCAGACATCTGCCTGTGCCTCCTGAGTTTGTATTTTGAGAAACTTTCATTTTTAATTAAATTTTATTTTTATGACACTTCCAGAGATCCAATCAAATTCCAAACTTGCTTCACAACAGTTGTTATATGTTCATATGTGTATCATTACATATTCTATTTAAATCCACAACTTTGTGGTGTATTTTTTCTTATATTTAATTATTTTTATCATTTATTAAAAACTCATCAAAAAGTTGAGTAGAATTTAATGATGATATATTCCCAAATAGGATTCATTATAGAACCTCTTTAAATCTAAACCTCCATTTTCATGTCTAACCTGTTGGAGGTGGCACCTCTATTTTTTGGGTGACCTTATGGGACTCATAGGATCCTACCTGTTATGCATGGAAAACCATTCTCCTCAGTTTCCCTTCAGAAGCGCTGTGCTCTGGAACACGAAGCCTTTCTCTCAGGAGTATCCTAGTGCTTGATGAGTCTCTGTTGTGACATTTATTTCCTTCTTACTTAGAAGAAAGGAACAAAAATGTATACACATCTGTCTGCTTCTGACAAATTACTAACTTCTCTTGTAGGTTGATAAAGAGACAAATACTGATGAAGCAGCTAATGACAGCATGGCAGTTCGCCCCAAAGACCGCAGCAGCCTGAGCTCTCGACAGCATCCCTTTGTGAGAAGCAGCGTGATTGTGCGCTCTCAGACCTTCTCTCCAGGAGAGCGGAGCCAGTACATCTGCAGGGTGAGGCGACCGCGCTCGCCAGGAAGGAGGCACTGGGACCACAGGCTCTTCCCTGCCTGCTGGTGGGTGGGCCGCTAAGGGCAAGAGAGTGCACACTGGGAATCTTCAGATTCTGACTACAGATACTAATGGCGAGAAATGCTGTAAAATGTACGGAGGTGCTCATTAAATTTCCCCCAAATCTAATGTCTTATTGTCTCTAATGTGATTCTTTGGCAAGTCAGTGAAGTTTAAGAATTTGGGTGCTAAGTGCACATATGTGGACTTCAGTCTATATTTAGAAACAGTGACTTCAGATATTTATTTTATGTATTTCTGCTCTGTATCATACATACCTTCCTTGGACTTTGTTAGTGTTGCTGAAATGAAAATTGTGAATTGAGTTTTAGAGCAAAAATCGTCCCTTAATACTGTGTCTAGATACTGAATCAGATTCATAGTTCTGTGAAGAAAATTGTGGGATTTGTATCAATTTACCAAATTCTACTTCTAGAACTGTTTATGATTTATATAGTATGATAGATTTAGTATTACAAAATGAGTTAGAAATACTTTAAAATTCTGAACTTATTCATTCAGCTCAATAATTATTTTATTAAGCGTCTGCTGTCAACTCCTTTCCTAGATACTTGGGATTCATGCAGACAGAAAAGAAACTCAAGAGCTCTGTTCTTGCAAAGCTTAAATTCTTGTGTCTCGAGCCAGACCATACCAGTAAATACGATGAATACGTTGTGAAGTATCCTGGGTAGGGATCAGTGCTATGGAAAATGATGGGGCATGTGAAGAGGTTAGGAGTGATACGGAGAGCTCAGAGCAGGCTTCATTGATTAGGGGGCTTTTTGTGAGAGACCCGAAGCAGTTGAGAGGGTAGGGCTAAGAGCATTCTAGACAGTACAGAATGTGTTTTAAGTCTGACCTTGAGCTCTATACTTTATGCAAACCTTTTTTTTTGAGTTGGAGTCTCACTCTGTCTGCAAACCTCTCTCTTTTTTTGAGTTAGAGTCTCACTTTCTGCACAGGCTGTGTGTGCCCAGGGTAGAGTGCAGTGACACACTCACGCCACCCCAGCGTCGACCTGCTGGGCTCCAGCAATCCTTCCACCTCAGCCTTCCAAGTAGCTGGAACCACAGGTGTGCGCTACCACACCCAGCTAATTTTTTTGATTTATTGTAGAGACAAGGTCTCAGCAAGTTGCCTGGGATGGTCTTGAACCCATGAGCTCAGGAAATCCTCACGCCTCTGCCTCCCAAAGTGCTGGGATTACAGGCTGAGCCACCGAGCCTGGCCATAAACCTTTCTTTAAAATGACAAATCTCGCCTATTAGCTAAAAATGTAAAAGATAATCTTATTTTTTTTAAAGTATAATTATCTTAATGTATGATTAACTGCTACTAAATGACAGTTGTTTAAATTATTTAAGAGAATGAAGCTACTTAATAGAATAGGAAAAACACTTGTTTGGGAAGATTTTCTTAAAAGAAATAAACTCTTATTATCACTGCCTGCTTTATTGGGTATACATCTCAGTTCCAGACTTCCACTTGTACTCTGTTCTTTACTGATTTCTTTTTTTAAAATCTTTTATTGCCAGTTAAATCGGAGTGACAGTGACAGTTCAACCCTGGCTAAAAAATCACTGTTTGTGAGAAACTCCACTGAACGGCGCAGTTTGAGGGTCAAACGGGTATGTATTTCCTCATCCACATCCCACCGTCCTGGACGATTCCAGAACCAGGATGTGTGGAGCATAGATTCCAGAAATGTGGAGTGTCAATGCTCCATGCTCTTGGGCTGCTGAATTAAACCACATAGAGATGCAGATGTCATGGCAGTTACAGAGACAGAGGGGCTGGGCAGGAGATGCCCGCTCATCACTAGAATGGAGCCTGGGATCGTGAGAGCAGACAGTTTTGTCTGCCATGTTTCGGGAAAAGAGGCCCGCTGAGCCCACAGGGCTATCAAACTCCGGGTTGAACTTCTCTAACGATGCTAACGTGGCACCACACTGTGGATGTGTCATGAGCACTGGCAGGAAGTGTGCAAGCCTGGTACCTCTTCTGAAGGAGCACACATTCTGATAAAGGAGGAACACATGGTGTTACAACTTGCTTAAGCAGATATTTTGAAAAGGTTCACATTAATGTGGGTGGACAGCGTAGGTAAAGTTTTCTTGGAGGCTAGAGTTCTCTGGAGGATCTCTGAGGATAAGTCTGAGAGAATATTTAAATGAATTAGCAACTTGAATTTTCCAAGTAGTTCAGACATTCCTGTTTACTTACTAACAGCTGAAATACTAAAGGAAAGTTGTTTGCTGTGCTCACTTTGGCAAGCATAGTAGGAACAAGGCACTGTGTCAGTGTGCCAAGCTGTTGATAGCGAGGTCACGCCCAGGACCCCACGGTCTAGAGGAGGAATGCAGGTGCACACCGGACTATTAAAACCGTACTGAGTAAGAGGGTGGGTGGGCTCATCTGGTCAGGATAGTCAGAAAGGCTCCATGGGGGAGGTCTGCAGCCTTGACACATGAAGAGAATCTCTAAAGAAAATGGTAGTTTTGAGTGGTGTGGAGCAGGTGATGGTTACCAGGTTCTGTGGGTAGGCGGCATGAAATGATACCTGAAGGAGAACATAGGGTGAGGTGTGTCTTGCTCGGCTAGAGCTTTGGCACTGTTGACCTACTGGAAAGTAGGTCAGCAGCATCGTCGCTAACCCCGCTGCCATCTTATGCGCCACGTACAGAGTCTGGGGGGCCAGCTAGGCAGCATTTGACTCCCCGGTGGACTTCCTAGTCACTTGAAAGTCATGAAAGCACTCCTTTCTTCCTGTAAAGTAGAGGTGCTGGCCTCTGTGTAGCATTCGGTATTTTCAGGAAATACTGAGATGCAGAACTCTGAGGTTACCAGAGTTTATGCTTACAAGCACCTGTGTTTCCATCATCTTGATGAAAATTCTCTTCAGCTCACCTCACCCTGTGTTCTCCTTCAGGTGTCATTTCATGCTGCCTCCCGCAGAACCTGGAATCCATCACCCGCTCCACGCCTCTCAAAGCTACCGTTTTCTTTAGAGAGTCTATCCATGTGTCAAGGCTGCAGACCTCCCCCATGGAGCCTTTCTGACTCTCCTGACCAGATGAGCCCACCCACCCTCTTACTCAGCACAGTTTTAACAGTCCAGTGTGCACCTGCGTCCCTTTCTAGGTCTCCTGCCTTCTAAAGCAGCACATACTTCCAGAGGATGGTTCCACTCTTCAGAGAAATATTAACCAGAGTGTTTGTGACTTGAGCTGAAAAACAGTTGGGTTACTGATAAACCCAGTTGCTAGAACTCCTTGAACAAAGGTTAATCCTGAAGCACGTGTAGGAGATGGTTCAAGTACCAATAGGGTTTGATAGGAGCAAGTGGGGACTGGCGTTCTGATTTAGGGATTATAGCATGGAGAGGGGTGGAGGAGTAAGAGGACAAAAGCGTCCGCAAAAATCGATGACAGGCTTGCCTGCATGGAAATGTGAGTGCTGGCTGCTGCGTGAGGGCAGAGGGTGCCCACTGGCAGTGGGGTCCTGGGTCCTACTCACACTGGCTCTTCTTGATTCCGTGCACATGGGGTCCTTAGAAAGGCCGCAAGTGAATAGTGATTAGGAGAGATTTCCGATTCTTAAAGAAGAGTAGTACAGTCAAAGAGAATGTGTGCTGAGATAATTCTTACCGTGGAGTGCTTCAGTAGAGAAGGCAGAGGGTGGACAAAAGGAATATAATACTAAGAATATCTCAGAAGCCGAGTACCTACATGTTGAGTGAGCATGTGGGGTGTCCTGGGCAGGAGGAAGAGGACTAGGAGGTGGTAGTAGAGCTCTTCCGCCTTGGGCCAAGGCTGCGAGATCGGAAGAGCAGCAGACAGGCCTCTCCTTACACGTTCCGGGTCTTCAAGCTCGAGGGCTTGTCGGGTTTATATCCCTCCTCGAACCAGGGTACCCGTTCTTACCTTGCATTCCTGCTGCCAACAGTCCAGGCAAGAAATACTTCCCTGCTCCCCTCTGTTCATGCAGTCTTGCCCAGCCCAGGTAAGACTAGGCAGATTCTCTTCCTCAAGGGATCGTGCCCCAGCCTGAAGGACATGCCCGTTCCCTGACTTCCTGTGCACTCTGCACACTCAGTTGATTGCTGCTGACTGTCTCATGCCATTCTGAAGCCCACATCCTCAAGGTCAGAGATTGTGTCCTCAGTTTTTTGCTTCCAAACACTCAGCAGCATTTGGTCATACATGTTCCAGGATGATTGCTTAATAAATGGGTGAGATTGCCTCTGGGAAGAGCAGTGGTGATTCAGTGTTGAAAGTAGATGACACACAATGGGAGATCAAGGAAGGAGTTGGAATTTCAGCATACTGATGAGTGGGGGAGTGAGCGTCTTGGCCCATTGGCCAGCTGCACTCTGGCCCATACTCACGGGTATGATGGAGGGAGGCCTGTCCTGAAATGGAGGAATGTTAAGTGCCTTACAGGTGTTTGTCATACAGGGCAGACTTCGTGCAGTACATTGGTTAGGCTAAGTAAGTGAGGCTGCACTCTGGAAACAGCTTTAAAATCTCTGTGGTTTAGAGCAGTGATGGTTTATTTCTTGCTGAGCTGCCGGCTCACTGCAGCTTGGCTGGACGCTGCTCTGTCCTGTTCTCACACAGGACCTGAGCTGGTGGAGCCTCCCTCTGTGGTTCCTCTCTGTCTCAGTTCTCGTGGGGAGAGGTGTGCAGATCTCACCCTGGCTTTGGCGGGCCTCTGCCATGGACCACAGTATGTCACTCAGCTGCTTACACCCTCACTTCAGGGAGTGAGAAGTGTGGTCCCATCATGTGCCAGGAAGGAGGGAATGCAGAATTACCCAAGTATGTTGTGTTGTTTTGTTTCTAACTATCCAGACTGTTTGCCAGCCAGTCCTTAGAAGAACAGCGCAAGAATGCCCAGTGCGCACATCTCTGGACTTAGAACTGGATCTACAGGCATCTCTGACCCGGCAGAGCCGCCTCAATGATGAACTGCAGGCACTGAGGGGCTTGCGGCAGAAGCTGGAGGAGCTGAAAGCTCAGGGAGAGACCGACCTGCCGCCAGGTGTGCTGGAGGACGAGCGGTTCCAGAGGCTCCTGAAACAAGCAGAGAAGCAGGTACGGAGCTCAGGGCCTCTGCTGTCTTAGAGGGGCTTCTGCAGAGTTCCTCTGTTTCAGACCATTCTGTGCAGACAGTGCCCAGCTGTCGCTCTGTTTTGCTCACAGAGATCTTTTTTCTAGAACTTGGAACACATCTTTCCTTCCTTTCTTTATCACCAAGAATATTAAGGGAGTGAGGTAGCAGGGGGAAATGGGTGTGATTTCTCAGCATTTTTCTCTATCTCAACATAAGACTTGGCAAATAAATACAGCGTAAGTTTGAGTGTAAATGAAATATTTTGTTTGGATTTTCTACGGATAGCTTTTTAAGATTCATTAACCACATCAATTGTGAATACATTACTAATTTTAATGCTCCTATATTTTCACTTTCATTCTTACCTGCAAGAAAGGGTATACTTCACTTACTGGCATTCTCCTTTGTCTTTCACCCTACAACAACTATACAGAAAAATAAGATAAATCAATTCATTGAAAATAGGGTATTTTTTGCCAGGCATGGTGGCTCATGCCTGTAATCCCAGCACGTTGGGAGGATGAGGTGAGAGAATTGCTTGCGCTCAGGAGGTTGTGGCTACGGTGAGCTATGATCTCACCACTGCATTTCAGCCTGGGCAAGAGTGAGACCCTAGCTCAAAAAAAAAAAAGGAAAAGAATATTTTTAAAGATCCATTGTTTGGCCATCTAAGTATTACTAAAATTTTCAAGAATCTGCATACATATGAAATGAATTTAGTCTCTCTGGATTAGGAATTTATACTTTGATATAGGTGTGTGTGTGTGTTCATATCCAGATGTAGTAACAAATAGAATTTTTCATATAGCTGATATATTACAAATGCTAAAACATTTTCTTTTAGCTCCTTTGGATGGGAATCTAAAACAGATTAGATGGACCCTTTCTGAAACTTACAGAAAATCTTGGCTATGATATAAACTGGTTTTTTTTTGGCCCAAAGTTATTATTTGATCATGTGATCTATGGCACCACAGGGGAAACTTTGAGTCATTGTACTAACTAGCACTGTAAATCCTAGACGGAACTCAGAAACTAACTGAGCAAATTTCAAGACTCAAACTGGCACTGATAACTTTTTCTTTGAAAGTGAGAGTCTCACGCTGTCACCCAGACTGGAGTGCAGAGGCGCCATCCTGACTCACCTCGGCCTCCACCTCCGGGGCCAACGGGATCCTTCTGCCTCAGCCTCTCCAGTAGCTGGGACTATAGCCCTTTCACCGTACCCAGCTAATGGAATTATTTGTTTGCTTGTTTCAGGGAGCTGAGGTCCCGCTGTGTTGCCCAACTCCTTGAACTCCTGGGCTTATGCGCTCCTCTTGCCTCAGCCTCCCAGAGTGCTAGGATTATAGATGTAAGCCACTGTGCGTGACCAAAACCCGTCATTTTTCAAGAAACGTTAAGCAACAAACGTGTTATGTATCTATATAATATCCACCTAATAGAAGAAAACCTTTGTTAATAATAGACCTCAGTAAATGTTTGTTCATTGTGGCATTGAATGGTAGACGCTGCGTTTGACACTACAGTGAGTAGGAGGATAGTTAGACACTAGTGTGGTTTGGTAAAGGAGATGAGCCATACGCCAGGTTCACAAACGAAGTCACTTCCTGAGGAGATCAGGGGAGGCTTCATGGAGGAGGAGGCACTTAAACTGGTTTTAAAGCAGGTAGTGGCACTTCATCCCTCGGGGACAAGAGGCCCAGCAAGGACAGGACAGTGCATCAGTCAGGTCCAGGTAGGCCTCAGACAATGAGGGGCCCATGGACAGGAGCCTGCAGGAGAGTAGGGCCCCCAGCAGGCTGTCTTCTCACAAATGGAAGGTTGAGTCACTGGCTGCAATGGCCTTTAACCCCTGTAATAATAACCACTTTTACTCTCTTGGGTCTTTTAACTCAATGTCAGCAATAATTTCAAACTCTTGCTTGGCTTTGACCAATCTCATATCCTGGAGCAGTATCACAATCCTTGACCCTTATGGGTCAAAAACTTTCAAAGCTGAACTGGACTCTTACAACTATAGGTATAAACAGAGCTTTGCATCTTTGGAATTTTTGGTGGTTGGTTTTATTTCTCGTTTATCATGATATGAAATTCTAGGTCTCTAGATATCAACAATTTAAAAAGCAATGGGACTTAATGTTTTCCACTTAGTATCCTAATGCTAAGATTCATCCATAAATTGCTGGTTATTGCAGTTTATTTGTTTTGACCACTATCTAATCTTTGCGTATAGAGAGAAGCTCATTAAAGCACAAAGTTCTCTGGGAAGAAACAAACAAAAAAATAGATAAAGTTCTGGCAAAATCAGTGAAGAGAAGAGACAAATATAGCCTGTTATAAAAGTAATGATGGGCTGAGTATGCTGGCTCATACTTGTAATCCCAGCACTTTAGGAGACAGAGGCAGGAGGATTGCTTGAGCCCAGGAGTTCAAGACCAGCCTGGGAAACATAGCAAGATCTTGCCTCTACCGAAAATTTGAAAATGAGCCAAGTGTGGTGGTACCTGCCTGTGGTCCCAGCTAAGAGGGTGGAAGATCACTTGAACCCAGGAGTTTGAGGTTGTGGTGAGTGTGATCATTCCAGTGCACTCCAGCCTGGGCAACAGAGTAAGAAACATACTTAAAAATAAGAAATAAAAAAATAAAAAGTGACGAGGGACGGATTTGTAGATAAATTTGAGATTTAAAAGATAATTGAATACTGTCAAATGTATATGCCCACAATTTGGAATTTATCTAGGAAAATGTAACATACTAGAACTTGTGTTTGAAAAGAAAAAAACTAGAGAATCCTGTAACTCTTAGAAAAATGGAAGCAGTGATTAAAAACCTGTCTACAAAGAAAAGATAAGGGTTAGATGTTTTATAGGTAAGTTTCATGAAACTTTTCAAAGAACAGATTATCTCAATTTTATACAAACCCTTCTAGACACTACAAAAAGAGAGAACATTCCACAATTCATTTTACGTAACCAGCCTTCCTAATACCAAAACTAGACAAAAACATTATCAAAAAGGAAAATGATAAGCCAGTTTTATTTATGAATGTAGATGCAAAAATCCTGACTGAAGTATTAGTGAATAGAATCCAACACTATATTAAAACAATAATACACTGTGACCCTGTTGAAATGTATACGGGTGTTTTTAATATTAGAAAAATCTAAGGCCAGGCACAATGGCCTTAGATTTCTAAAATCTCAGCACTTTGGGAAACCAAGGTAGGAGGATTGCTTGAGCCCAGGAGTTCGCGTCCATCATGGAGACAGCATAGCAAGGCCTCATCTCCATAAAAAGTAAAAAAAAATCAGCCAAGTGTGGTGGTGTGTTCCTGCTTGGGAGGCTGAGATGGAAAGTACACCTGAACTCAGGAGTTTGAAGCTGTGGTGAACTATGATCATGCCACTGCACTTCAGCCTGGGTGACAGAGTAAGACCCTAACTCAAGAAAAGAGGGGAGGGGATGGGAGAATTTATGAGTATAATACATCACTTTAACAGATTAAGAACAACCATTTGATCAACCCAATATATGCAGAAAAATATTGATGAAAGTCAATATTCATTCATGTTTAAAAGTCCAGGTAAGTTAGAAAGAGACAGGAACTTCCTCAGCTTAATAAAGAGAAATTCAACCAAATGTGATCCGAAATAGACAAACATTGTAATCATTTCCTTTAAAATCAGACACAAGTATTCAGCACTCTTGTGTTCAACGTTGTATATTAGGAGTATCTAATTAGTGATGCAACACAAGAAAAAAAGTAGAAGCAGAAAAGACTTGAAAGAAGGAGATAAAGCTATCGTTCTTTGCAGATGACATGATTGCATACATTTTAAAATATGTAAATTAATACAAATAATAAGGGAGCTTAGCAAGACAGGTGAATAGAAGAATGATTTATACAAGTCTGTATTTCTGTACACCAATGAGAAGCAACTGGAAAATTTAATCAAGGTAGTATTTATAGCTGTATCAAAGAATATCAAATATTAAGGAATAAATTTAACAAAATATTCAGTAAAGTATAGAGAAAATTATAAAGCCGTATACAGAAAAATGCAAAAACAAATTCAGGGAGAAATCGAGATCAGCAAGCTTTTCCTATAAAGGTCCTATTTTAGGCTCTGTGGGCCAGACATAGACTCGTTGCTACTATTCAGTTCCACCCTTAAAAAAGCAACCATACACAAGCTGTAAATCAGTGATTGTGTCTGTGTTCTAATAGAACTCTATTCCCAAAAACAGATGGCAGGCTATAGTTTGCCAGCTCCTGATACAGAAGAAGAGTTAATATTGTGTAGATGACTAGTTCTTCCTAAAACATACCAGAGTAAAGAAAGGCCAAAGAATAGCCAGGGCGCTTCTGGAGAAGAAAAGGAGAGGGATTTGCTCTACAAGTAATCAGGATTTATTAAGCGACTAGAGTAGTTAGGATGGAGTTGGTAGATCAATCAGGGGTTGCTCATGGCATGAAATAGAGAGCTCAGAAGCAGACACACGTATTTATAGAGCATCGCCATGGGACTCAGGTGGCAATGGTAGCCCGTCGTGAAGAAGGAACTGTTGAATCAGCGAGACTGGAGAAAAGATTATCCATGTGGAGAAAGATGGTACTGGAGCCTGCCTTATACATAAAAATCACTGTTAGGTAAATTAAGGACTTCAGTGTCAAAATTAAAAGTTGAAAACTCATAGTATCTCTCATGTTTTGGTTTTTGTGTCTCTGATGCATATTCTGTGTCCTCCCCAGTTGGAGATACGGTAGGTTGGGGCATGATTGTTGAGAGCCTTGAGTGCCTCAGTAATGGGGAGCCGTGAGAGTTCTGAAGAGGTGCTCTTTGGAAGGGCAGAGTGGAGTGAATGTGTGGCCCTGGCTGGAGCAGGAGGCTCACTTCCGGATCCCAGGGTCAGACATTTTCCCGTGGAATCAAGCAAGAGATGCTTTGGCCGATTCAAACAGTATCTAATACTGACGGGAAAAGCAGGTTAAGACATTTTAAAAGTAGAAGTATCATAAATATACCATTTTTCTCAGTGTTTTTTTTTAATTGTCCCTCATTATTAGATCCTGCTAAGATTTTGGCTGTTGTTGATGGATGATCCAAGGTTTGGCGGTTAATAGAATAACTCTTGTTTTCCTTCTACACCAAAGGACTCTTTGAATTTTCTCTACGTATAAGGAAATGGAAAGTAGAGGAGTCTGGAACTCAGTAACCCAAGCACACCCGCAGGACGGACTTAGACATGTTGCTCAAAGTCTCTGTAAACCTGCAGTCAAGCCAGAGTTGATGTTAGGTACACACGTGTTCATTTCAATGAGTTGTCCTTTAATGAGCCGGTCAAGAATGTGTTTTTGTTTTCAGCTGCAGAAAATGTTAGGAGTTTCTTGAAAAACTTGAGCAGACATATTCTCTGTAAACAATGAAACTTCTGATGCAGAGCCTCCCTTTTGAATGCCTGTGGTGCCTTCAGCCTCAAGTGTGAACTCCCAGGGGAAGGAATGATGAGGCTGCCTTTGCTGCTTCAGCGTTACACTGCCTTGCAGTAGACCTTCCGTCCAACTTTGGCAAAAATCTCCTCTGCCTCACCTAAGCAGATGTGAATTTATCTTTTGACCAGATGTGAGTTTATCTTTTTCTGAGTTTTGCTCACCTCTTGCCCAATGCTAGAAAAGAAGGATTTCACCTTGCTTTCCTGGTGAATAGATAAATGCAGCCCCTGAGGCATGGTGAGAGTCTGACAGGTGGTCCAGGATAGCTTGGTCACGAAAGGGCTTGTGCCCTGCCCTCAGGACACCCTTGATCCAAGCTGTGCCTCAGTGACTCTGGGACCAAGTTCCAGGAGTATCAGGAAATAGGGATATTATCAGATCAAATCAGTTAAGTGTTTCTTAAGGACCTTATGTAAGACACAGTTTTGTACTTGACCCTCAACTCTTTTGACAGACTGTTCTGAAACAGAAGTTTCATGCTGTTTGTTCCCAGAATCTCACATGATGTTCACAGTCATAATCTAGGAAAATAATGACAGTGATAAGGGAAAAGTGGCCAATTCACTCTTCCCAGGGTGCCAAAATCCCTGACGCTCCTTGTTGGTATTTTTTTTTTTTTTGTACCTATCATACTGACCTATCATGCTTTACTTGGTGACAGAAATAATGATAGGAATGCCAGGCATATTTTCCAGACATAATATGAAGTTGAACTAAATTCCCGTGTAAGTGACCTCTTTGGAAACCATCATCTCTGTCACTGAGTACAACTAGGTGTGTTACATGGGTGGTATTTTTCACTTTCATCTTCTAATTGTTAGCATCTGACAAATCCTATTGCAAGACACCATCTAAAAACAGTGTTGGCTGACATACCTGTCTGGTGCCATTACTTCCCGGGCCTGCTGTAGAACAGCATCTCCATAAAGGTACTGCTGTAGCTACTTGAGGCTCTTGATTCTTTAAAATCTTGACACAGCCCAAAACACCTGTGTACAAAGCTGAATGTAGTTGGTCTTGCCAGCAGAGTTAACGTTAATACCATACTGGGTACATTTTGCTCACAGAACAGCCCTCTGACAATGCATGGCAGTGCTCACTTAGGGGGAAAAACTGGTCACTTGAGCTCAGAACTGCCCGGGAATACTTTGAAAATCATGGCCTTTTCAGTTTGGATCAAGAATACAAAGACTTGAGAGGGCCAAGATCTTCTTGGTCATGACTAGTGCAATGTCTCGTTCCAGCTTTGGAAGGTGTCTGTAAAATAGTACTTTATTTTTATATTAACTTATAGTTGTCCCTTTACTAAATGCTACCTGTGCATGATTCTGGCCTCATAATAAGTTTCTAGTGATTAGAATCATCCTGATATAGGTTGCTTAGAAATTTAATTCTTTGTTAATAGAGGACTTCTGATCTGTATTGTGTGATGGACCAGTGCTAAGCTGCTTTCAGAATTAGATTGTACACCAAGACAGTGAAGGTGAAGAAGAACCCTTGTGAATGTGGCCGAGCCTCAGAAAAGCACTTCTGTTCCCCTTCCCCTTGGGGAGTCAAGGAGAGGCAACAAGGGGATGGCCACTAGTGTGCTGCCTGCTTGCTCCCATGGGACCAGCACCCAGAAGCCACCACTCACAGTCCTCCCTCGGGGAGGAGAAAGAAGAAAGAGTTATTCTACCCGTGTGCATGTATGGATACCAACAATCTCATGACACACATTTGTCCTTCCAGAGAATTTAAATTGATATTAGTAAACTGTTGGTTTCTAACACACATTGACTTCAATGGGAAAGTTCATGGCAGAGGCCGGAGAAGGGACATAAGGGGAGACGCTGGTTACACCTTCACGCCGTCCACCAGACCCCACAGGGCGCTGATGACTGTGGGTGGTGGGAAGAGTGGAGAGGATTTGAGCTGCCGTGTTAGCGTATCTGATTCAGAGTAGAAGTGTGTATGTTGTCTGGTTCCCACCAAGGAAATCCCAGCTTCACAACATGTGAATATATCTAATAATTCAAGGCTGCTGAAAGCTGAGAAAGGTGTCTTCATAATTGTATTCATCTTTCTCCATACCATCGCTATGGAGTTGAGGCTCATATTCAAACAACACTTTATTTACACACAACGAGGCCAAAACTCTTTAGCTAGCCTGATGATGCCTAGGGAAGGAGTCATTGGTATACACTAGAGGTCCCTGTTAAGGGTAAGTGAGAAGAGACGATCCAGCACAGCCAGGAGACCCAGGAGGTCAGAGTCAGATCTTAGACATTATTGCTAGCCTTCTTTTCTCATTACCCTTCCCCAGTCCTTCACAACTCCTTTTTCTCATCAAACAAAGAATGATAAATATAAATAAACCAGCCATAAAAATATGCATGCCTGCAGCTTGCTTTTTCCATGCTCTAATAGGATTCATATACTTATCTATAAATTAGGAGGATTGGATATATATGGCCAGCAAATCCTTGCAAGTTGCAAAATTCTATGATCTATTTGAGATCAGATCTAACATACTTTCAGTGTAAGTGAGGATTCACAGACCTTTGTGGAAATTGAAGTCTACGTGGCCTCAAAGAACCAAACCTTTAGGGTCCATGCTTTGATAATTCTAAAGTCCAGGGTGAAATCTGATTCCTGGAAACTTTTCCATGTCAGGATTTTGCAATGCTGTCTTACAATGTAGAGCAGAGTTTTGATTATGCTGTAGGAAGCCGTGTTGCCTGAGTCAGTTTGTACTGCTATAAGAAGATACCACAGACTGGGTAATTTGCAAAGGATGCACTGTATTCCTCACCCTTCTGAGGGCTGGGGAGTCCAAGACCAAGGGCCAGCATCTGCGAGGGCCTTCTTGCTGTCTCATCCCTTGCGGGAGGGTGGAAGGGGAGAGAGAACCTACTCCCAAGAGCCCTTTCACTAGGGCATTGTATCCACTCGTGGGGGAGCCTCATGGCCTGTTTACCTCCCAGGACCTCCTCTCTTAATACTGTTACAGGGGCGGTTAATTTCAGCATGAGTTTTGGAGGGAACAGACTTCAAGCCATAGCACGTGCAAAACCCGTCACCCCTTCATCCTTGCTTTCTTCTGTTTGGTGGCAGTTTGATGTTAAGCAGCAGCAAGAAAAGCTTGCAAAACTGAGTACATTTACATCGCCTTTAAGATGATTTCTGGTTCCCCTGAGCACAGATGGTTTTTATCTTTATTTTTACCAACCCTGTGGATATACAGACTGTTGGAATTGTGCCCTTTTTTCCCTCACCTCTGAAATTTGCAGTAACCCGCTCTGTGAAAATACAAACCATTGCAATTGTGTGCTTCTCGTTATGGCTGCAGGACTTGGTGATCACCATGGACTTATCTCACCTGCGCCGCCCTCCTTTCCACACTGACTTGCTTACATACACGCCTCACACATATGTGGGCATCCCAGCACACATCCATGCTCATGTGCTGCCCTTTCCTTTCCACCGTTTTCCCTGGTGGTGGTGATTTGTGAGATCTTGAGCAAGATGATCATAAAGTGCCTAACAATAGCAAAGAGCCTGCCAATTGCCATAAAATGTTGCTCCCAGAAAAGCAGTGAATTGAAGCCAGCAGAGATCCTGGGTCTGCCTCCCTTGTCACGGAAAGTGTCAGGTCTCAGGGTCACACTCCATAACCTTCCTCCTCTGTGGCTGAAAGTCTGTTTTGTAGCCAGAATAAAAACGAAATTGTATTTAGTACCCTCATGTGTTTTGCAATGCCCTTAGGAGGCAGAGCAAGAAGCTCAGGACTGTAAATTAAGACTGGATTGTGTTCTTTATTCAGTTAGGCTTAACACGACTGCAGGTAAATCACCGGACCTCTTGCAGGTCAGACTCCTATCATGTAGGCTGGAGGTTAATCATCCCCTTCTGACATCTAAGACATAAGTGGCTGCTGATCCTCATGAACTTGGCATCTTATCATCACCTGGGGTGGGGGGGAGAGGCGTGTTGAGAGAAGACAGGGATTCTTCCCAGAGAGCCTCATGGTGCTTACAAAGGTGAAATTTCTTCTTCTTCCTCTAAGGGTTTCCCTGTCAAAGTGCCAGAGTTCTGTGGTATAGACTTTCTGAAAGCTTAAAATAATACAGATGTTAAATACTCTTAAAAGTTAGAATCTACTAAAAAATTATATCAAGGGTATTAATACACCACGTTCATCAAAATATATCTTAATAATTATAATGAAGCATTCAGCATTGGATTTAACTCTGCAGAATTGATTACTGTTTATTATTAACAGCTCATAAAATTTCTGTGATACATTTTGTCACCTAAATTTTTGGAGAAAGATTCAGGTACAGTGGAAATACGTAAGCACTGAGACAAATACAGTCTTACAGTGTTCAGTGAAGTATGTTCTTATTCAGCAGGGAAGGGAATATCTTCCCCAAACAACGCCAAGTTTCAAAGTAGTTTTGTAGTCACCACAGAAATGCTACTAGTTGAAAACATAGTTGAAAACAGCCATTCGGTAACTTAGAGGGGCAGCCATGGCAGTGCTCTGCAAGGGACAAGTAGACCACATTCCATTCACATGGAAGGTGACAAAGAGTGTGAACAGGATCCTGAAAGCCTGCTGTATTTTAGATCTGATCAGAGACATTTCTAGTTAAGAAAAATGGGTTCGATTTTCTTCCCAGTGTGCCACCCAATTCCTTCTCTGACTTTTCCTGCTCTGTTGTTCGAGTCAGTCAGCAGATATCTGTTTCGAGGTGGATTTTTTTCTCCCTTTTGATAATGATCTCAAAAAGTGATCGTTTGTAACAAAAAAATCTAAAGTTATTATAGTAGATTATCATTAGTACCAGAGATGCCCCATTGTAGGATATCTAGTTTTCCATAAAGTGGTGTGAATTTAACCGACTCTTGCTAAGTACTTGCTGAATAAACAGCTTTTGTGAAATGCCATCTTTCCTAAAAGTGCCACAGCATTTTTATTTTCAAGTTTAGTGCACTTTTGCTTTGAGAATTTTTTTTTAATGTCAGTGTGTAAGTTAAAGTAGCACATACTGTAATAAATCCAAATACTGCCAAACTGAATAGAGCAAAAACTTGAAGTCTTCCTTGGAGTTGCATTCCCCAGAGGTCACCACTGTTGACAGTTTGGTATATGTCTGTCCAGCTGTTTTTTATGCTTTTGTGTGTGTGTGTGTGACTGTTATTTGAAAGAGTTACACAAAAAATGGAGTCA